>SZWC01004573.1:125701-171184 GCA_023375785.1 Penium margaritaceum
ACACACACACATACACACACACACACACACAAACACACACATACACACACACACACACATACATGTACACAAACACACACACGCACACACAAATACACACACACACACATAGAACTTCCTCAGCAGAGATGTTCCTCTTCTGCCTCCCGTACAAGTAGACAAAGACACGGAGTACGTCATCGAGGACATCCTCAGCCATTGACAACAAGGCAAAACGACCAACTATCTTGTCAAGTTGCATGGCTACGTCACTACACGTAACAACTGGGATACCTGCGATAACCTCCGAGACGTTGATCATCTCATTGACGGCTTTTACTTCCGTCATTGGGCTATATCTACACGCGCACGGGGATGTCGCAGCTAAGAGGGGGGGAAGTGTTGCGTACCGGACGTACACGAGTCCTTAATCTTTCCGAGTGGGTATTTATGTTATTACACAAATAACCCATTGTGTCGAGAGACTGCAATATTCACTCCGATGGTCGAGGACGAACCGGCCAACTGCCCCCCCCTCTAGTGAATCTTCCCGATCCCTCTGGCAACTTCGACCACTCTCATGAATCCACGAAAGAAGTATCACGACCTTTAGGTCGTGATACTTCTTTGACCAACGCACCGAGACGAATCTAGATTTATAAAGATGCATCTTGCATCTTCACCGTCGATTCTGGAAGACCGCCGACTTCTCGCCGGACCTTCTTGAATCTGACCACTCTTGATGCAAATCCGCATGTGTCCCTTGAAAATCAACCCAACGACCCCGACTATGCCTTATTCGGAACTCAAAACTTGTATACATATATGTTCGATCATTTTGACACTTGTCATCAAAGTACACTTACCACTAATTATGAATTGCTCAAGTGTCCCAAATTCTAAATCGTGTTATGCCTCACAACGTCTACCTGTTCACCATCTACGCTCCGTTTGACATAACACTCCCTACATTCCGATATTCCTTTACAATTATGGTGAGCTACGTAACCCTGTGCGCGCCTTTCTTGCAACATTAAAACTTCTGTTTCTTGCATGTGCTTGGTTGCCGGTGCGTCGATTGGCTGGATTGTCTTGCCACGTCCGTGACAACAAAACTGGAAATGATTTAGGGCATGTAGACCCATGAAGAAACGAACATGAGCTATGTGTGTGAATGCAATGCAAAACGACAAAAAATTAGCCAAGTCTGGAACACATAATATGAAAGTACAAGGAGAGTTTACAAGTGAGCCCCTAGCAAGGTTATAAAGGGGCACCGGCAACTAGCTGCACCGGGCCCTGTCACTCCCGCTGAACCCTAATGAGTCAACGGGGAGAACACACTGCATGTAACATGTAAACAACAAAGGTGGTCTCCTCGAGGCACCGGAACAGCTCTCCGAGTGCCCGGGTCTTGACCACCGAGAAAATACGAGCATTGCTAGAAAAACTGGAAATCAGTGTCCAGACATCCAAAACGGCTTTCCGAACATCGGAAGCCCTACTACAGTCATCGGGTCTCTTCGTCGCACCGGTATAGTCCACCAGGTGCGCTGGTCTCAACCCATCGAGAAAACTCGTCTATCTCCTGAAAAGTCAACAAGGCTGCCGGGATGCATCGACCGCGTCTTGCTGATGTTGTCGTAGATGCTGGAAAAGTCTCAGGACACTCTTGAGGCCCGTCGTGCCGTCACGCCCTCCTCTACCATATACCACAAACGTGGGTACATGGATAATCCATCTGATTCGGTCATGACAGGTGGAAGCCATATAAACCAACACTCCCCCTAGTTGTCATGGCCGTCAACGCCTGAACACACAAATAAGCTGAGGTATTGAACAACAGCGTATGCAAAACCACGGACTACACCGGTCAACCACACACACACACACACACACACACACACACATTTACTTTCCATCTAAGGCCTTCTCACGACACTGGCACATCATACCAAGTGTGCGGGTCTAGACCAAGTGAAGAGTCATGCACACGCACACAAATCAGTACAATGCACATCATACACATGCCAGAGGACAAGAGGGTGTCCTCGTGACACTGGCAGTCCCAGTGCCTTAGTCTCAACCACTACGAGTAATCCAACTGGTGTTTGTACACCGACCACAATAGCATCATCAATCAACATACAGGATCATGGGGAATCTCCTCGTAACATGGGTGCAACTCACCACGTTTCCGGGTCTCGACCAATATGAGCAAACCAGCAGGCATGCGCATGCTACACGCAATATGACCACAAACCAAGACACACGGTCATTGTCTCCTTGTTACACTGGTATAACCCATCAAATTTCCGGGTCTCAACCAACACAGTGCTACCTAGCATGAGTCACATGCTGGCTGCTGTAGTATGGTCATAGTAGAGCATGGACCCCTCGCCATGCATCTCCCATAACGTCGCGTCAGGTCGAGGTCCAAACAACACTTCCTCTAGGCAGATGAACCTGGTGGCGATGTCCTCGATGGAGATGCTCATGCCGTAGTTGAACAGATCTTGGGCGATGAATCATGTGGTCCTTGCATCATGCAGAGATAGCTCCCCATGTCATGTACGAGTCGGCTCCCTCCCTCAAAGACTAAGTGGTGTCTCCGGCTACGACTCCTCATGTCGCTGCTGCATTAGCTAGAATTTACCAGTCCTTGCGTGACTGCCAAGGGTCCCATCTTACAGTCTCTCCTCTCTCTGGTCCACCACGATACATCTGTGTACGCCGGAGGAAAGGGAATGGGCGAGCAGCACTTGAGCATGGATGAAGTGGCAGAGCTGGCCTCCAATGCACGATAGGGTACCCTGAAGCTCAAGGGTGTGCGGCCAGAAGAGGAGGGCTGGAGCGACGAACCGGGTCACCACTCATGGACAAAGGTGATGATGGAGCAGCTGAGTCGTGTGGATGAAGGTGCATGATGGTAGCAGCAGAAGGAGGACCGATGACGGAGTCGACAGAAACGACAATGGAAGAAACTAAAGGCACGTTCAACTCTCTTGTGGTAGTGTCTCCAGATGACGTCATACTCGAAGCTGGTACAAGATCCTCCCCGAGTGTGGGTGTGCCAGATGCTTGTGGTGTAAAGCTTGTGCCACTAGTAGTGATGCTCCCCTCCTCCGAGAATCGCTCACGCGCTGCCATCACCTCCCGCTACAGCATCACTACACGCTCCTAAAGGCCAGCGTAATCTGCCTCGGACATGTGGAGGCAACCCATGTCTGCCTCACGGAGGATGATTTCTGCTTCACTTGATGCCGCACATGTAGACTGTAGAACTCATGAGAATAGCTTTATTTGCACCTCTGTACCTGAAGACGATGGAGCCGGTGCTGAGGCATCCACCTGTGGATCAACCGAACTCACAATGTGCTGAGATGTTGGAACATCGGATGTAGCTGCAGGTGTCGTATGCACACCACAGCTTGTGTCTGTCATACGAGGCGGAATGAGCGGTCGCATGCTAAGAGAGGAGGAGGAGGATTTGTCAGAGTTTGTGGAGCATGTGGAAATGTCGTCCGTGCAGGTAATTCCACTCTCAGCGTCGATGTGATCAACAGGATCACCAACACGTGAACACGATAGGGCATAATTCAGCTCATGCTGACGAGGTGTCTCCATCTGCATGTATGGATCTGCTTTACGGTCCTCGACAGCCGCTGTAGTGGACACAGGTGTGTAGGACTCTGGCTCAACAATGCTGGTCAAGGTGACCAATAAGCGCAGCTGGTGCTCACGCACCATCTCGCCAGGAAGGCTGGTCACTACCACCTGCTCGATCATGGAGTGAGGGCAACCACCTGATCCCGTCATGTGTGTCGCTGCTCCGTCGTGTGTACGGGGACCCGTAGAATCTAGGAACATTGGTAACTCCTCACGCTAAAGGTGGTCCTCAGGTAGCGCGGATGGCATGGTGGAGTCCGCTGTGTTTGCTGCAATACATGTCCCATTGACATCTCTCAGAACTGTTGCTCTTAAGAATGCCTCAATATGTGAAAGATCAGCCGGCCGACTCTGCTCATGCACTGTGAACGCTGTCGAGCTGGTGTGCGCATTGTGCGCCAACACTTCCGGAAGTCCATGTGGGCCATCCCGATCCGTTCGATAATCCTGTGCCACCGCTGGGCGGCTACCGGTCGGAGTCGCGAGTGGCACTGCCTGGGCACATGGGACCAACACTCCTCCTGATGCAACCTGCTGCTGCAGAACGTCTGGCTCTTGTCCTAGCGTAGATGTCGGCCTTGATGACATGCACGTCTCAAGCACTGCAACCTTCCTCGGATTGGTGTGAGCCTGCTGCACACACTCCCCCGAAAGTCCGGTAGACCCATCCCGATCCATACGGGACTCCTGTGCCACGAGAAGCACCGCCCAGGGATGCCGTGCCTGCGCTCTTCTTGATGTCACCTTCTACTGCGGAAGATCTGGATCCAGCCCAGACGTGGGAGTTGAGCTCAATGACAGGCAAGTCTCCACCATGAACACCATGTCGGGATCAGACTCCACATCATTTGCTCTCATTGTATGATCCAAGTCTGCCTGAGCTGACGCTCGGGCACCACGGCCTAGAGGAGTGCGGATCCTATTACTACAATCACAACAGGTAATACGCAGTGACCACACTCCCCCTCGATAAGTATTGCAACGGAAGCTGATGAGGTGGTGGGTGTATCAAAACCGGCGGGAATACGGTGTGCTGAGCGGTGATGCCAACGCCGCTAGGAGACACGAATGGGACCACTGCGTGAAGACATGTCATTGCGAGGTGGCGTCATGGCCGCAATAGTGTAGAGGTTGAAAAGGATTATGGCAACCTGGGACTAGCCGACAGGTGGAGCTGAAGGGAAACCATCGGATGAGGAAAGAGGAGAGGATGAAGGAGATGTGATCGAAGAGGTCGTCGATGAACTAGTAGCAGAAGCACACTCGGTGATGACGAGGACACGAAGCAGCTGCACCATCTCTGTCAGGTTGTGGATCTCAACGAGGTTGGTCGCCACAGGTCCAGCTAGGGGATCTACCAACACTAGCACATCCACATGATGTGGAGGACGCAGGCTCGGGCGAGGTTGAAGCCAAGGTGGATGCCAGCCGCGATGGCATGTCCAGCAGCGACGCCAACCATGATACCCATCACCATAGTAATAGCAGGTGTACGTGCAAGGCGCCTGCTCAAATGTCTGTGCACTCATCTCGTGCGTTGGACGATGGATAGATGCCGAGGGCACCTACTTCCGGTGGGAAACATGAAGTTGTGGGAGAGGATGAGACGAGTAGGTACTGTCATTCCTGGAGGTCACGACATCAGGGTTAGCAAGTGTGACCATACGCGGCAAGCTGTACTACCACAGTACGCACGGAGTATGTAGTCTGACTAACTGTGGTACGGATGCTGCTGACACTAATGGAGCAAAGACTGCTCCAAGAACAATGGGGGTGGTGGCGATAGGTGTGACTGCTGCTCCAAGCGGTAGACGACCTAGCCCTCGGAGATGCACATACTCGAATCCACTGTCGATCCTACAGAGTGAAGTGCACGCACCAATCCACGGGCCCCAAGAAGACGCCGGTCTACGACGCGTCTCGAACCGAAGATCTCCGTCGACAACACAATCTGTTGTTTGTTGGGAAGATAAAACTGCAAGCTTTGTTGTAGTCATCGCTGTTGCTGCTACGGAAACAATTGTTGCTGCTATTGGAGGTGTTGGTTTGATGCCGGGCTATTCTATGGCCCCACATATTTTATTTCTTTTCTTGCCCCCAGCCCCCTAATTTTTTTGTTTGCCTTCACCCAACACTTGGTTCTTTCTCTTGCTCTCTCTTCTTCTCACCCCCAACCCCCACCCTTTGTTTTTCTTAACTCCTCGTTGTTGTTGTTTTTTTTTTTTCCTCTGCTCACCCCGGGTTTGCCCGTCACCCGGTTTTGGATTGCNAAGACGCCGGTCCACGACGCGTCTCGAACCGAAGATCTCCGTCGACAACAGAATCTGTTGTTTGATGGGAAGACAAAACTGCAAGCTTTGTTGTAGTCAGCGCTGTTGCTGCTACGGAAACAATTGTTGCTGCAGTGGTTGCTGCTATTGGAGGTGTTGGTTTGATGCCGGGCTATTCTATGGCCCCACATATTTTATTTCTTTTCTTGCCCCCAGCCCCCTAATTGTTTTGTTTGCCTTCACCCAACACTTGGTTCTTTCTCTTGCTCTCTCTTCTTCTCACCCCCAACCCCCACCCTTTGTTTTTCTTAACTCCTCGTTGTTGTTGTTTTTTTTTTTTCCTCTGCTCACCCCGGGTTTGCCCGTCACCCGGTTTTGGATTGCCCCCTAGAATGGGGGCAGGTCAGGAATGGTGGGGGGAGATAAAAAAATGAGGGGGCGATTTCAGTATGCCCCCCCTCCCCGCTCCTTTGCTCGCTCACTTAAAGAAACGAGGGAACAAGTGAGCAAGTGAGTGAGTGAGAGGGGAGGGGCTCAATGTGGGGGAGGGGGGGGAGGGAGTCTGCCCCCTCCTCCGTCCATCGGCTGACGGGGCCGACGGGTCCCTCCGAGGTGCCCTCCGCAGGGGGCTCGACGGGCCCTTCCGAGGGTCCCAATGAGAAGGGGGAGGCTCGAAGGACCCACAAAACCCCTCTGAGGGGACCCCTTGTGGGGGCTCGAGGGGACCCCTCCAAGGGAACCCTCAGAGGAGGGCTGCGAGGCCCTCTTGCAGTAGCAACAGCTGTAGTGGTGGGTGCAACTCCTATAGTTGCTACTACTACTGCTTTTGCTGCTGCTACTGCTGCTACTCTGTGCAGTAATTGCTATTGCTACTTTGCGTAGCAGTTGCTGATGCTACTCTACGCAATAGTTGCTACTGCTGCTTGCTGCTTCTATTGTTGCTACTGTTGTTGTTTTTGTTGTTGCTGTTGCTGCTGCTACTCTGCGCAGTAGCTACTGCTGCTGCTTGCCAGTGCCGCCGCTGTTGCTTGTTGCCATTGCCACTGCCCGCTGCTGCTACTACCACCACTGCTTTAGTGGCTGCTGCTGCTGCTCTTATGTGCTGTTGCTGCTGTCGACACTGCTGCCCACTACTGTTGTTGCCGTCGCTGCTGCAGTGGTTGTTGCTGCTACTGCTATGTGCTACTGCTGCCATTTGTGTAGCTGATGCGCGTGCTAGCGCTGGCCGCCGCTGCTACCCCTACTGCTGTCGTTGTGAGCGGTTGCTCTGCCACCACTTATCCTACTGCATGGCCCCGTAGCTACCGCGGCTGCTACGTCTGCTGTTGCTAGTGCTGTTGCCGCCGCGGTTGCTAATGTTGCTGTGCGTGGCTCTCTGCCCCTATGGCGTTCACATGCAGTCGCTTTGCACTCCCTCACGCTACTACCGGCGTGGCGCCATGGGACGCGTTCCCTTTGCGTTCCGCCCATTGATGGTGCTTATGCTGCTTTTGCCCCTTCTTCTGCTCACACGCCCCCCTTTGCTCTGATACCAAATTGGAAATGATTTAGGGCATGCAAGCCGGTGCAAAAACAAACATGAGCTCTGTGTGTGAGTGCAACGCAAAACGGTAAAAAATTGGCCAAGTCTGGAACACATAACATGAAAGAACAAGGAGAGTTTACAAATGAGCCCATAGTGGGCTTATGTAGGGGCGACAGCAACTAGCCGCACAGGGCCTCGCCACCCCCGTTGAACCCAAATGAGGTAGCGGGGAGAACACGCCGCATTTGACATGTAAAGAATAAAGGTGGTTTCCTCCAAGCACCAGAACAGCTCTCCGAATGCCCGGGTCTCGACCACCAAGAAAATGAAAAAAACCATACGAATTGAACGGGACCAACGGCGCTTCGTTTCGTGGAGTGTGGAGCACGTGAGCTCCAAAAACCCTAGTTCGAAGTCACAAATTTGGTACAAGTCCTCTAGTAACAAGTTAACCCCTTGTTGTGGGTGAGACTCGCTAGTTGGGTCTCACCCATCGGCGGTGAGCTTCGCTCACCGCCGCTCGACGGGGTGCAAGGGCGAAATCGCCCTGTGTGCCCAGAAAAGGTGCGATCGCACCTGCGAAGTCACATACTAGGTCAGAGATTAGGAAACCTAAACTAGACCTACAAACATGCAAGTTGGGGTCTAATCTAGGTCTTGCATCACAGCGAGCACAGTATGCCACATGAATCGCAAGGACACAAGTAGGTCTGCTACCGGGGGCAGGCAAGGGTCGATGGCCGGCGGAGTGCGTGAGACAAGGGAGCAATGCCGCCATGTGACAGGCTTGGCGAGCACATGTCTCCGCTATCAACGTGGATCACCACCGACCGCCAATTCTTAATGCACTACACACCCGAGGGCACATACACATGAATACATATATATACAGAGGGTTATCACGCCCCTTGGCTGAGGGTGTTGCAGGCATGCAAGCAAGCAGATGGAGTTGAGACATGAGGGAGGATGATGGATGTGCCTTAGTGAGAAAGTCAGCGAGTTGCGTACTTCTCGACACTGCGCACACGTGGACAATGTCTGCTTCCACTGCTTCTCGGACAAAGTGATGTTCAACACCTATTTGCTTAGTGCGTGGGTGCAGTACACCGTCATTTGTCGTGATGCGACGTGCAACAGAGCTATCACTGTTCAGTGGTATGGCCCCCACAACCATGCCCAGCTCCCCCAACAGCCGTTGCAGCCAAGTTGCTTCACATGCAGCTTCTCCCAATGCCATGTACTCTGCTTCAGCCACACTATGTGCAACACATGACTGCTTTGCACTGCGCCATGACACAGTGGTGCCCCACAAGCGGAAGACATACCCTCCCCGACTGCGTGCATTTCGGTCTCGTGCATAGTCACTGTCACAATACCCATCGAGCAAGGGCACAGTGCCAGGGGAGAAGACAAGGCCCATGGATGCAGTGTCAAACACATAGCGCAGAAGTTTTAGCAAAGCCTTTTGATGTGCACTGCGGGGTTGCTGGCTGAACTGGGCGAGAGTGTTCATTGCACAGGCAATATCCGGTCGGGTAGTAGAGGAAAGGTAGGTGAGGCTGCCCGTGATCTGTCTGTACAGTGTGGGATCCGTGTCAGGTCCGTAGTCAGTGGTATGAGGGTCAAGAAAATATCAGTAGACATCTGGAATCATCGGTGAATGCTGTGTGGGGAGATGCTGCACAAGGTGAGAGAATCGGCCTGCTAAATGTGCTATGAACCGTCCCTGGTGTAATGTCAAGGTGCGTGCAGCTCTGGTGCCATGATGGTCATACCTAGGAAGTTGTGTGCTTCTCTCAGGTCAGTCATGCGGTAGTGTGCAGTGAGCAGTGCTTTTGTGTCTTGAACAAGAGAGAGAGAGAGGGTGAAAGAATCAGTAGGTCATCCACATGTACGAGAAAGGCCACTGGAGTGCCGCGAACACTGCGGATGAACAGGGAGGGATTAGATAGACTTTGTACAAATCCTCCCAGTTCTATTGATCGGCTTATTTCTTTGTTCCAACACCGTGGTGCCTGTTTCAGTCTGTACAATGCCTTTAGCAGAAGCCAGACTCTGTCTGTCCCGTCCGTGAACCCGGGTGGTTGTTCCACATAAATCTCCTCTTCTAGTGGTCCATTATAAAAGGCATTCTTGATATCCGTTTGATGTATTTCCCAGTCCTCGTGTGCTGCAACCCCTAGCTGCACGCGACCTGACGTGTACTTGCCCACGGGGGCGTAAGTGTCCGTGAAATCTTGTCCTGGTATCTGGTGAAAACCCTTGGCAACCAGTCGAGCTTTGTGTTTTTAAAACAAGCCCTGCACATTCCGTTTGACTTTGAACACCCACTTTAGGTAAATGGCTTTACGTCTGGGGGGAAGAGGCACAAATGTATAAACTTCATGCTCAAGGAGGGCGTTCAGCTCATTGATCATAGCCTTTTCCCACTCTGTTGCATCAGGGCGCCCCCTTGCCTCTTCGACGGTGAGAGGCTCTGGGTGGATAGCCACAGGTTGTGTGGGACCAGCTGTGTGATAGAAATGTCTGTAGTCCACCCTGGCCACGTTGCGCTGTGAGCGTCGGACTGGATCAGGCTGGACAGGACTGTTTTGCACTGGGGTCAGGCCAGGTGGCGACCCTGAGGAGTCTGCACTGGTGCTTGCAAGATCAGCCGGTGTAAGCAAGTCGGTAGGGACTGGTGTGAGCTGGCCCGTGACTCTGTTCTCTCTCGACAGTGGTGCAACCTTCGGTTGTGTGGTGGGAACAAAGATGGGTACACTCACGTACTCAGGGTATCGCTCAGGAACAGTGAGCACCGGTGCATGCTTGAGTCCCTTGAACGCCTTGTATGGCATGTGTTCTAGGAATGACGCATCGCGACTCTCGAAAAACGTATGTTGCACGGGGTCCCAAAACCTCCATGCCTTTAAAGCATGAGCGACTCAGACAAAGACACACCATCTAATTCGTGGACTTAACATATGGCTGCGTTGTGGGTCAGCAAACCACATGCACGCCATAGTTCCCCACACCCGTGCAGGGCGTAAGTCCGCCTTCTGCTTGAACCATCTCTCCCAGGGAGTGATGGTCCTAGGCAGAGGCCCTTGTGGTATTCTGTTCCATACCCAGGTAATGTACTTGACAGCTTCCTCCCAGAATCCAAAGGTCAGACCAGACTCTGCCAGCAGGGTACGCAGAGCATCACCTAACGTTCTGTGCCATCTCTCGGCCACCCCATTTCCTTGAGGTATGTACGGTGCGGTAGTTTGATGCACAATGTCTCTAGCTTTCAGGTCTGTTTCGAGTGGACCTAGAAATTCTCCACCCCTATCTGTACAGAGGATACGGAGAGAGCACCAAGTCTGTTGCTCAGCAAGGGGAATCCACTCCATGATTGCCCGTTGTGCATCTGCTTTGGTTTTGAGCAAGAAATCCCAGCGAAAACGGTTGTAATCATCGGTTAGTGTTAGGATGTACAGTGACGCGTACTGGACTGAGGAGACCGGCATGGGTCCAGTTAAGTCAGCATGCACCAGCTCAAGGGGTACCTCGCTGACATGTTGTGATAAAGGAAAACTCTGACGGTGTGCCTTTCCTTCCTGACAGTTCAGACAGGCAGATGCTTTGAGACCGTGAGGACAGTCGTCTGGACTCAATCCAAGTGCAGGTTGATGTTTCAACAGATCGGTGACCAGTTATGTGTTGATGTGGGCCAGTCTTCTGTGGATGAGCTCAGTGTGCTTTGGGTCTGTCGTGGTCATGATGTGAGTCTGTGCTCGATTAGTGGGCAATGCAGGGAACAGGGTTAAGCGGTACAACATGTCGGCATGCAAGGGTCCATCAGCCAGCAATGCACCATGTGCATCAAACAGCATGCATTTTTCTGCTTGCATCAGCGTTGACATGCCCAATTGGTGATCCAACTGCCCCCCTGACAGCAGGTTTATCTTCAGCCGAGGGAAATACAGAACCCCAGTCAGCCACATGACCCCTCCCGGTGCTTGCAATGCAATATTCCCAATACTCTTAACCCTTTGTACCTCCCCTGAACCCGTCCGCACACCTTCCACATCATGAGTGGCATACAGAGACACAAACAACTGACGATGAGGTGACATGTGATGTGATGCTGCTGTATCAAACAACCACTCGTACATGGACAAGACGTGTGATGTGGTGATGTGCGTGTGCCCAAGGCGCAAACCTGGCTGGGAAGCTGCAGTGGTCTCTGGAGGGAAAGTGGTGGGCGTAGCCTCCTGCATGTCAGCGGTGTGCGAGGTCGCCATGTCGTCGTACACGCGCTGGGCCCACCCTGGGACCTGCACTAGAGCCGTAGCGAACGGTGGGACGTAGTGCAAGGGCAGCCTATAAGGCCCAGGCTGTGGCGTCATCTGCTGCAGCGGCTGGGACTGAAGCTGATGCTGAGGTGGCAGTCCAAAGGTGGCTGCTGCTACAGGATGGTAGGGTGGCAGCACAGTTGGTCCATGCCCCCCAAAGTGCTGCACCGCGGGAAACTGCTGTAGTGGCTGGTGCTGCTGCTGTGCCTGCCTCTGCTGCTGCGTTGCCTGCTGCTACTGCTACTTCTCTATCATCTGCCGCTGGAGGGAAGGGCATCGGCGCCAGAATAGCCCAGTCTGGTTGCAGTAGCTACACCTCTGGTTACCACGGCCGCGACCACCGCCGCGACCACTGCCACCGGACCAGCCACGACCCCAGCTAGGGGATCCTCCACAAGAGGAGAATGACGTCTGGGTTACTGCAGCAGCAGCGAAAGAGGAGCTCTGATGTGCATATGCTGTTGGTGGCACCGTTGTCATGTCGCGAGCCTCGCCCTTCAATATGTCTTCGTAGTTACGCAGCTCCTCAAAAACGGAGGCGAGGTGAATGAGCTCGATCTCAGCGACTGGGTGGCGACACAGTAGGTCTCGCCGGAACTCCTTGTACTGCTTGCCGAGGTGGAGCAGCACTACGTCGAGCCACTCAAGGACGGAGCATGAGGCGCCTAGACCCAAGAGTCATCGGCAAATGTCCATGGCCTCATCCCAGAACTCAGCGACTGGCGCGCCTGGTTTAGGATACAGGTTGCGGAGGCGATCTCTCAGCGTCACGACGAGAGTCATTCCCTGGTCTTCTTGCCTTGTGGACAGGTGGCGCCAGGCATCATGGGGTCGAGCTGCACCACTACGTGGATCGGAGGGATCCTCACCTTGGCTGCCAAAGTGAAAATGGCGCAAAGCATAGGCTTGTGGGTCTGGCAGTGTGCATGTTAGTGCATTGAATGCGCGTAGTAGCACGAGATCAGTTGCGGCATCTGGAGGTGGACGAATGTAAAGTTCCTCCAACCCATGCTCTACCGCCCAGGACAAGAAGATGTCCCTCCATGCCAGGTAATCCCTTGTCCCAAGCTGCGGAGGGGACAATTCCTTTTGGCCTAGTCCAAGCTGCGCCATTGCGGCAGCAGTGAGGGTGAATTTAGGAACATTGCCACCACTACCGACGTTGCCAGCACTGCCGGCACCTCCATTTGTCCCATCTACCTCGCTCATGATGCTTGGGAGGTGGGTCTAGTGGTCTCCCTAGCTCCGGACAGTGCTGGAAGTGACCAAGAAAATTTTGGCAGCAATTCGCCAGGCCCACATTGGGCCCAGTTTTCTGCCGAGAGCCCGAAGCTCTATGGGGAAGCCACCAGAGACATCCTGAGACCCTGCAAGTGCGATCCCACCCCCCCAAACCCTTTGCCCACCCTCAGAACCTCAGTTGGGCACCTAGGGGAGGCCCTTGGTGGGCCGTGAAACCTCCTTTCGGTGGCGGCTCTTTGTCCCAGGCTTCTGCTGCGTACGCGAAGCCCTGCTAGGGCTTGCGCACCCCCTTGGGGCTCGATCGAAGCCCTAGATCTGCTTTGCCGCCCTGCATAAGCTCGCCGCCTCTAGCTGATATGTCGTCCAAGTGGCGGCCGCCCGTTTTTTCAGCTCCTACGGTCGGCTCTTGTCCTCCTCAAGCCCGAAGAGGAGCTCTGATACCATGAGAATAACCATACGAATTGAAGGAGACCAACGGCGCTTCGTTTCGTGGAGTGTGGAGCACGTGAGCTCCAAAACCCCTAGTTCGAAGTCACAGATTTGGTACAAGTCCTCTAGTAACAAGTTAACCCCTTGTTGCGGGTGAGACTCGCTAGTCGAGTCTCACCCATCGGCGGCGAGTGAAGCTCGCCGCCGCTCGACGGGGTGCGAGGGCGAAATCGCTCTGTGTGCCCAGAAAAGGTGCGATCGCACCTGCGAAGTCACATACTAGGTCAGAGATTAGGAAACCTAAACTAGACCTACAAGGACACAAGTAGGTCAAACATGCAAGTTGGTGTCTAATCTAGGTCAAGCATCACAGCGAGCACAGTATGCCACATGAATCGCAAGGACACAAGTAGGTCTACTAGCGGGGGCAAGCAGGGGTCGACGGCCGGCGGAGCGCGTGAGACAAGGGAGCAATGCCGCTACGTGACAGGCTTGGCGAGTACATGTCTCCGCTATCAGCGTGGATCACCACTGACCGCCAATTCTTCATGCACTACACAACCGAGGGCACATACGCACGAATATATACATATACAGAGGGTTATCAGAAAACACGAGCAGTAGTAGAAAAACTCAAAATCAGCGTCCTGACATTCAAAATGGCTTTCCGAACATCAGAAGCCCTACTACAATCATCGGGTCTCCTCGTCGCACTAGTATTGTCTACCGGGTGTGCGGGTCTGAACCACTTGAGAAAACTTTCCTATCTTTCAACCGAAAGACAGCTTCCTAGTAATGTTGTCGCTGGCGTGGAAGTACAAGCCGGCCAGTTAACTCACTGGCATACACAGGTGAAGGTGAGAACAGCAAGGGGTTGGTTAGGGACACAAGTGCAAGTGTCAGAAGTTGCAAATACTTGATTGTGCAAAGAGAGATGACAACCGAGGCCAGGACAACCTAAATAGTGTCACGGACCTAGTGGATGCACACACACACGCGGCGCACAAGGGTGTTGTTTTCTAGCAGGACAAAACAGTGGCAAAAACACAGTTTTGGTCATTACTCCCTGCAGACATGTCACAACGACGAGCCGTTTGAACCAGCACGGCTGCATCAACGAGATCTACGTCTCGATAGGCTGCACGCCTATGTGTTGTCCCACAGCACGAATCCAAAAAATACAAGAGTCTTGTGGGCGCCCATCACCACCGGCCGCCGGTCTTCTGCCACCGTCGCCAGTCTCAGGGATCTGCACGTGTATGGACATGAGCCAAGGGGTCACCGTAAGCCGTGTATGACGCACACAACAACACTCCCCCATGACCAGAGGGCAAAACACGTCCATGCACATGAAGACACTAACGCTGTACAGAGCAAGAAATGCACAGCCGCTACAGGCAGCAAACACAGCACACGCAAGGTGGCACATGAGAAATCAACCTGCAACAGGGATGGGGCAAAGTCCCACGGAACGAGTGGTCGCATGAAACTTCAAACGACCCAGAGCCTTGGTCAGAAAACCCGCGCACTGCCTGTCAGTACCCACGTGGATGACTCGGATCTCACCACAATCAACCAGATCACGCACAAAGTGGTGTTCGACATTGATGTGCTTTGTGCGTGCATGGAACACACCTAAGATCTTGGCGATGGCCTGTGCGCTCATGTTGTCAAATTGGGGAAGCACAGGGGGAATGGACTGATGTAGTTCACGCAACAGACGGACAAGCCAGACACACTCCGCTGCACCGGCGCCTAGAGCAACATACTCTGCCTCAGTAGTGCTGTGTGCGATGCAGCCCTGCTTCCCACTTTGCTAGGATACTATAGTGCCTCCAATGAGAACGATGTAGCCAGTGCGGCTCTTGCCATCTGGACTCCATGCCCAGTGACTGTGTGTGTACCCATCGAGCACAATAGACACCTGCTCGTGAAAGTACAGGCTGAAGCGTGCGGTTGACAGGATGTAGCGCACACACCGGACTGCGGCCTCCAGTGTTTGCTGGCGTGGAGCCTGCAAGAACAAGGTGAGCAGGTTGACAGTAAAGGCAATGTCGGGCTGTGTTCTGGTGGCGAAGTACATGAGCGAGCCGATGACTCGCAGATGCAGGGTCACATCGACTGGCTCCCCCAGGTCAGCGGGGTCATCCACCTTCACGGCGGCCTACCCCTCGGGTGTCATGGGTGTGGAGGCTGTGCGGATGGCAGCAAGGAGGTCGAAAAAGGGCTTCCCCACAGTCTTTGTGTAGCGTCCCTGATGGACACGGTGTGTGCGGTGTACACTGTTGCGCACGTTCTCCATCTCCAAAAAGACAAAGGCCTCACCAAGATCTTTCATCTTATAGGCCGAGGAGAGAACGGTCTTGGCAGCGTTCACTGTTCCCAAGTCGGGCAAGGCGATCAGAAGGTTGTCCATGTAGACGAGGATGGCAGCGAGCGGTGCTAGGGACTGTGAAAGGAACAGGGATGGGTCAGCATCACTTTGAACTTACCCAGCGCATCTCACCGTGCTGGTGATCTCCTGATTCCTGGAGCAAGGTGACTGCTTCAGGCCGTACAAGGCCTTCTGCAGCCGGAACACACGACCGGTACCATCTTCAAAGCCGGGTGGGTGGACCATGTTGATCTCCTCCTTGACGTCCTCGTTCAAGAACGCGTTATTGACATCCATCTGATGGAGTTCCCAGTCCTGTTGTGCCGCCTGGCTCAGCAGCGTGAGCGTGGTTGTCATCTGGCCAACAGGGGCAAAGGTCTCGGTGTAATCCACGCTAGGGATCTGAGAGAAGCCCTTTGCTTTAGGCGCGCTTTGTAGCACTCCACAATGCCGTCTAGGTATAGCTTCTTGCGGAGAACCCACTTGGCCTTCATGGCCTTGCGGTTGTTTGGCAAGTCCACCAGGTCAAAGACGCCAAGCTCTCGGATGGCATCGAGCTCAGCCTGACAGGCAGTGTGCCACTACTCAGCGTCGGGGGCTGACAAGGCCTCAGGCAGGCTGGTAGGATTNAATCCACGCTAGGGATCTGAGAGAAGCCCTTTGCTTTAGGCGCGCTTTGTAGCACTCCACAATGCCGTCTAGGTATAGCTTCTTGCGGAGAACCCACTTGGCCTTCATGGCCTTGCGGTTGTTTGGCAAGTCCACCAGGTCAAAGACGCCAAGCTCTCGGATGGCATCGAGCTCAGCCTGACAGGCAGTGTGCCACTACTCAGCGTCGGGGGCTGACAAGGCCTCAGGCAGGCTGGTAGGATTGGGAGACAATAGTGGTGCACTGCGTCTAGCCAGGGTGTATGCCGCAGAGGGACGGTTGACTGTCACCATAGACTCAGCGGCATCTCGAGCAAGATCGCACTCATGGACAAATAGTGCCATGCCGGTGGCATAGCCAGGGTGAATCTCAGCGAGGCTGCGAGTACTCAGGCCGAGGGCCTTCGTGTCGGGGTCACCACTGATGATGCCGCATGCGGGGCGAGTGCGGAGGCGTCCGCCGGGTACTCATGTGTAGGGGTCCGATGGGGCAGGAGCAGTGGTCGCTGCCAACTTACATGCCGGTGTGGACCGCACTGCGGGCGTACCACTAGAGGTTGGCGGGGCCTCAGCAGCCGGGGACGGCCCCTCGGTAGACACAGGCACGTCCGCGGCCAGAGGATGAGAAGGCTCAGAGCCAAACACGGATGCGGACGCAGGATTAGGCAGGGCCTCAGACGCGGAATCAGACATAGGATGAGACAGGGCTGCAGACGCGGAATCAGACACAGGATCACGGAGGGCCGCTGACGTGGAAGCAGGCTCATACGTGGACTCGAGCACGAGCAAGAGCAAAGAGTCATGGGTAGAGGAGCAAGCCGCATATGGGATGGGGCTGGGAGTGCCGGTGGGCGCAGCCTCTGGAGATAACACATGGGGTGTCAGCGACGGAGTGACCATACTGGCCGGGGGCACTGTGCCAACCGTGACAGTAGCCTCCTCCACACTGTGGGATCCGGCACACATAGGGGCATGAGTAGTACGCAGAGCATGGATGCGAGCAAGGTCGTGGAAGGCGAGATGCACAAAGAAGAGAGCGTCACGAGACTCTATGATGCGGCGTCGCTCAGGGTCCCTGAACCGCCAGGCCTTTGACCAGGGGACGAAGCCGATAAAGGCGCAGAGGCAGCCCCGCGAAGAGAGCTTGCTCCCCTGTTGATCCGGTATGAACCGTACGCAGGCAAGGAGCCCTAGACAAGGGCCAGGCGGAGATCCGCGCGGTGCCCATACCACAGCTCGTAGGGCATGCGGTGACCTGGGAGGGGGCTGTGAGGAATGCGGTTCCAGACCCACGTCATGTACGCCATGCCTTTGAAGGCAAAGGCCTCAGGCATGGCGCTGTCCGCACGCATGGCGCGGACCGCATCCTCCATGGTGCAGTTCCAATGCTCTCAGACACCGTTCTGCTAGGGGATGGCGGGAGCGGAGAGGTTGTGGAAGACACCAAGCTCGGTGAAGGAGCGGGCCATGTCACCGTGGTACTCGCCGCCGCGGTCAGAGCAAAAGGTCTGAAGGCGGTGGGAAGATTGGCGCTTGGCCATGACCAGCCAAGTGCAGATAGCAATGGCAGCACCGCTCTTCTGACATAGACCGTAGACCTAGCGCATGCACGTGAAGTCATTAGTCAATGTCAGGACGTACCGGCCGTGGTCCTCCTGAAACTCAACAGGAAGCGGACCCATGAGGTCGGAGAGGACAAGCTCCAAGGGCCGTTAAGCCCTGGAGACAGAAATAGGATAAGTGGACCGGTGCATCTTGCCTTTAGCACAGGACAGACAGTCGATCGTGGGCGGTGCCTCGAAGGACGCCGCATCAAGACCGAGAGCAGGCCGAGTGCGAAGCAGCCTGTCGACAGCCCCCAGGTGGACATGGCAGAAGCATCGATGCAAGAGATGGTGGTGCTCGGGGGACAGAGGAGCAGCGACAAACACACGAGCAGTGGGAGAAGGAGACAAGGAAGGGGCACTCATAGAGGACTAAGAGATATGATACAGATCATCGACGACCGTTCCACTGAGGATGGTCTCCTTGGTCTTGCGTACAAAGATGCGAGCAGCCGCATCTATGAGCGTGACACCCAGGCCCATCTCGGTGCACGCATGGACAAACAGCAGGCTCTGTTCCAGATCAGGGACAAAGAGGACGTCGGAGATATATACGAGACCTGAGGGCCCGATGAACTGCACAACCCCAGCACCCTGGACAAGGACCTCTTGGCCAACTGCAGTGCGGACAGAGCGAACAGTGCCAACAGGATGCAAGACAACAAAGGCGTCACGTCGACACGTCACGTGATGGGTGGCACTAGAGTCAATGATCTAGGTGGCATCGCTGATAAGTGTACAAGGGGCAACGTGGCACTCGGCGACAGAACAAGGTGCGACAGGAGGGCGCTCGGCGGGTGACACGACAAGGCGGCCAGCGGAGCGCACATGAGATGCATGCAACCAAGTCACATCATCAGGTCCGCCGCGCGCACACGGCTGGACATGGGGACTACTACATGCATCATCACGTAATAACACAGACAGTCCACAGGCAGTAGGACCCCCCGGCTCAGTCAACACACTCGCACCTCCATGAGATGAGCGCAGGGCCAGAAGCTGGAACAACTCAGCGATCATCCTATCGCGGTCGGCGAGTGCCTGGTTGCGAGGGTCAGCGGAGGAGCCTGCTGTGGCGGTAGACTGCTCTAGTGCAGCTATGGTAGTGGCGGCCGAGCAGGCGGTCGCACCGGATGTATGGCAAACGCGTGCCTCGTGCACCTACTACAGGCCCGCGTGACCTTTGCCCAGTCCAATGGGTGGCCGGTCAGACGAGTGCAGTCGGGGTAGTGATGGTCACCCCCGCAGTTGAAGAACACAAACCGGCGGCCCGTCGTGCTTCTAGAGCCGTCGTTGTTGCTGCTGCTACCGCCACTGTTGTTGCGGCTGATGCTGCTTGTGCTTGTGCTGGTGATGTTGCGGGTCTCGCCGTTGGAACCACCGGCTGATGATTTGCGGCCCTTCTTCCCCTTAGTTGGTGCCACTTGCGCTGTACACGGTGTAGAGGAGGACGCGGCAGCAACTACAGCTGAAGCAGTGCTACGACGAGCGCGGTTCGCTGCATCCATGCCGGCGACCTCCAGGAAGTGGAGGGTGATCCAGCACAGCAGGTTCCCGTCGCTCCCCATGTCGCGCAGCAGGGTCTGGTCAAAGATGCTGAAGACGTACGTGTAGTCGGGGTGGATGCTATAGAGGATGATATGGAGGGCCGAGTACTGCGCGGGGGCGTCATCTCCCAGCTCCTCGTGCAGCTGGATCGCCCAACCCCAGTAGTTAGCTGCGGACTCCTGAGCAGTTTCGCAAAGGGAGTTGAAGTCGGCGAGGCGCTTGGACATCATGGCCAAGGTGGCGCCCTCAAAGAGAGTGACAGCCAGGACCCACGCCGCGGAAGGGTCAGCTCCCGAGCCGGTCAGCAGATCGCGAAGAAACCATCTGAAGTCCTTGGTGAAGTCCGGGGTGGCCTTCATGAGGCCAGAAGCGGTACGGACAGCCATCTGTGTCCATGCAGGGTCAGACGCCCGGTATGTAGTGAGGTAGTAGGCGTGGACTCCCTCCCTCATGGCCCACATGCGGAAGCGCGGCTCATAGGACTTTAAGTCGTTCCCATTCCGGAAGACGGGCGGGTCCAACTCAAACCATTTGGGTGGCTTGACCGTCCGCAGAGCGACGGTCGAAATCACTGCGGGGCCAGGCATAGAGGAGCAAACCCCCTTACCCAGGCGGGCCCGCAAAGCCAGCTCCTCAAAGCTCAGAGGGCGGTAGGATGAGCTCGGGCCAGTGTCGGTGCTGGAGATCGTGCCCAAGAGGGTGGGACTGGCTTCACGCGCTTTGCGGCGCGCCTCCAGGCGGATGAGGCGTGCTCGCAGCAGCTCTTCCTCGCCCTCCTCGCCGGAGTCGGAGAGATTCTCCGTGACCTCATCAGCATTACCATCGTAAGCGAGGTGATCCTCGCTCGGGTCACCGGATGGATGATGTTGCTGCTACTGGGACTACTGCTGCTGAGGCACTTTGCCCCTCATCAGGTCCTGTAGCTCAACGACCTGCCTCGTCAAAGTATTGCGGCTCTCCGCCTGTAGGTCAGCCATCGCGCGCACCTGACGCGCCAATGTCGTCGGGCTTGGTGGTCGCTGCTGTTGCTGCTGTTGTGGCTACTGCTGCTGCTGCTGCTCCTGCTGCTGCTACTACTACTGCTGCTGTCACTGTGGTGACGATGGTGGCGGCCGGCATTGGCCGCTGACGGAGCTGCCCTCGGAGGCTGCATTGGCGGCGGCGCTGGAGGGGGTGAGCTTCGGCATGACGGCCAGTTCCTTTTTTTTCTGTTGTTGCGGAACACCTCACCGTGGAACCTCACCTTCACGAAACACCTCCACGGAACACCTCCGCAGAACACCTTCGCGGTATACCTGATCGCGGGATGTCCGCGGACTGCCGCGGATCAATTAGAGCTGGACGCGGTTGCACCTGTGCGGAACACGATGGGGTACCAAAAACTGCCAGGGCACCTCCGTCAGTGCGTTCGGCGACCACCGCAGGGCTGCCGCAACTGGCGATCCGCACAACCGCCGCGGAATTGCCGCGGGCTCGTGACCGCGCAGCACCGTGGAGCACCGCCGGCGTGTTCCAGAACCGCCGTGCCGGTGCTACGGCGAAACATCGCGGATTCGCAGAACACCGTGGATCTGTTGTGGCACCGTCACTGCGGGGTGACGAATTTGGAATGCCGCGTGTGACTGCGGTAGATCCGCGGCACTGTCGGCGGGTTCCGTTGCGGTCGCGGAGCTGTCGCATCCGTTGCGACAACCTCGTCACCGTGGAACACCACGGAGTTACCGCGGAGCGGCTGCTGCTGTTGCGGAACGGCTACGGAAGTGTCGCGGATTTATTAAGAAAACGGTTGGAACGGTGGTGGGTCCTCCTAGGACCTCTCGCCGAGACAGGGGACGCTACTGCTGCTGCTGCTAATCGAGGCAACGGCTGCGGTTGCTACGCCTCTGCTACGCAACTATGTGAGCACTGGCTTGCTACTCTCATACCATGACAGACAACTTCCTAGCACTGCTATCACTGACGTGGCAGTACAAGCCAGCCAGTTAACTCACTAGCATACATAGGTGAAGGTGAGAATAGCAAGGGGTTGGCTAGAGACACAAGTGCAAATGTCAGAAGCTGCATATACTGAATTGTGCAGAGAGAGATGACAACGGAGGCCAGGACAACCTAAATAGTGTCACGGACCTAGTGGATGCACACACACGCGGCGCAGAAGGGCACCATTTTCTAGCAAGACAAAACAGTGGCAAAAACACAGTTTTGGCCATAAACTCCCTGTAGACATGTCAAAACGATGAGTCGTTTGAACCAGAACGGCTGCATCGACAAGATCTACGTCGTGATAGGATGCACCCCTATGTGTTGTCCCACAGCACGAGTCCAAAAAATACGAGAGTTTTTTGGACGCCCGTCATCGCCGGCCGCCAGTCTTCTGCCACCGTCGCCTCTCTCAGGGATGTGCACGTGGATGGACTTGAGCAGAGGGGTCACCGTAAGCCATGTACAACACACACAAGACCATTGACAAGTCAACAAGGTTGCCGAGACCCATCGGTTACGTCTCGTAGGTGCTGTCGCAGATGCTGGAGAAGTCTCGGGACACTCCGGACGCCCGTCGTGCCGTCAGTGTTGTGATTTGTGACGTTCTTGTACAGTCTACTGTGACCACTCGGCTGTGTCCATACTCGTGTAGATCACTCAGGCGGGCCCTGGTGACACCAGTGCAATGACTGGCGGCGGACTACCAGCTTGGAGCTGGCCGACTACCGTTTCAGAGCCCCGGACACTGCCGGGACTTCCTCCTGTTTTTTCTACAACTTGCAGGAGTTTTTCGGCGGACTGGCCATGAGGCCGATTTGCATGTTTTTGTATTGTGTGTCCACCATCTGATGATGGATGCATGCATGTGACCAGTCGTAGCGTCCGTCTTGTGATCTTGCACGTCTAGGTGCAGACGGCATAGTATTCTGACATGTGTGCACAGAGTTGTGGCCAAAACAGTGGTTTTGGGCCGGTTTTAGGACAGCTCTTGCACCGCCGCGTGCGACACCCGCTGTGCGCCGCAGCAGGTATTTATGCCATGGACCAGTCATTTATCATTTCTCTCTGTAAATGCTATTGAAGCATTCAGACACTTTGCCTTGTGTCCCCTAGCCAAACTCTTGCCGTTGCGTGCACGACTTGTGACTGTCGTCACCGACTGATCAGGCACTGACGCCTGGTCAACGGGAGTGTTGCTAGGAAGCTTCCTTGCATCTTCTCATGGTATCAGAGCAGTGAGACAGTTCACACTGAGCTGCGCAGCAGAGACGCAACAGAGTAGTAGCAGTGAGAGTCACCCCTGCAGCAAATCCACTGGGGCGTATCGAAGACAGCCGGTCGCCGTCGACGCAGCCCACACCCATCACGTGAGACCGTAGCAGCGGCGTTGCTACCTTGCCAATATCAGCATAGCAACAGAGTAGCAGCAGCAGCAGCGGTAGCAACAGCATCGTAGCATCAGCTACAGTAACACGTGGTGGCTCCAGCGAGTGCACCCGCCATCTCTAGCCGCAGCGGCGGCCGTGGCAACAGCAGCGCAGCGGCAGGAGCGGCGGTAGAATGAGAGTAGCAGCAGCGGCAGCAACAACAGCGCAGCAACACCAGCGGCAGCGGCGGCGACAGCAGTAGAGCAACGGTAGCTGTAGCAACAGTAGCGCAACGGCAGCAGCAGCACCAGCGCGCGACGGCGGTAGCAAGCAGCAGCCGCAGCGTGTAGTAGGAGCAGCGGCATTGCGCAGCCGCTGCTGCCACTGCTCCGCACGCAGCCACGCAGGTGCTGATGCAGCTGCTACTGCAGCTGACAGCACAGTTGTAGCAGTAGTTGAGCGGAAGCTACTGCGTAGCTTTTGCATAGCCGCCGCGGAGCGGCTGCACGCTCGCACAGAACCGCAAGAGAAAAAGAAACGGGAAAAAGGGAGTCGAGCTGACATCAGCAATTTTATTTGCTGACGTCATCAGGTCGTGCTAATTTCAACAACCACCTGCTGACGTCATCACCACACTTAGCCAAAATTTTGGCCGGAAAATCAAAAGTTGTCAGCGTCTCAACTTCTCGAGAAACGCTGACGCTTTTGAAATCGGACAAACCTGACCTGTGGACCCATACTAAAAGGCGACATGAACTCGTCTGACAACAAGGGGGAGGGGACAGGTGATCCCTCCTCCTCTTCATCTGGGGTCCTGAGCCCACGCTCGCAGACCATTGAGGACTTGCGGAGCCAACAGGATGAGATGCGTTGCCTACCGCGGGAGCAGACTGATGCCATCCGCACGCTGAATGAGCTTCTGCGTGCCTAGTCCACGGTCCCATAGCAGGTTTCAAAGGGAGCTGCCGGCGTCGCGGTCTCTACACAGCAGTTGGCTCAGGTACCCTTGACAGGAGGTAGACCTGACCCACCACCTCCTGACCTCCTCACTGATGATCCATTCATGCTAGGCATCACAGGCGACTCCCCGGATCATGAGATTCGAGGTCTTCAGGAGCGCCTCCTTCAGCTGCAGACGGGCACCGGATCTCCTCTGTTTCCTCCGATATGATCATCACCCGACTATCCCGTTGACTATCCCCTTCCAAGATTCTTCCCCATCCCTCGTCCTCCTGAGCCTCCGGTTGCTCTCCCCACGTAGCAGCAACCCAAGGACTTTGAGACACCACCTCCGCAGTACATCAGTGAAGATGGCTTCGACTGCTGGGAGATCTTCTTTCAGGTTTGGGTTACTTCAGAAGGAGTGTGGCCCTACTACCACAGCCCGTATTGGCCTACAGACCCAGCACAGGTGCTGACAGCAGCCAGGGCGATGCGCGGACTCCTCTATGCCATGCCACGCGAGATCGTCGTCGATTTCCGCCCCTTCCTTGGCAAGGCCGGCACAGGCACCGGCGCCGATCCACGCGGAGGTTGGCATCTGGCCTTATCCCTGTTGGTCGCAGAGACGCACACCACTCGTGTAGGACACATTCGTGCCTTCCACTCTCTTCGTCAGGGGCCTGCAGAGCCTGCACCCGATTACTGGCGATGCGCCATGCACATCTACACGCGCCTTGGGACCTCAGGAAGCACACAGCTATGCGCACTCCGTACGATGATGCTCAGAGTTCGCCTTGAGTGCACTGACATCTTCACACGGTACATTGTCGCTTTCCTCCAGCTCTTTTGAGCCACTCTGCAGCTTCTCCCTTGGGCGCATCAGCTCTTCCTCCAGGTGAATTCAGCCCGCGAGGTAGCCGTGGCCCATCAGGAGACTTCTCGTGCTGCCGCAGTCGTCGCATCACCACCATCTTCCCTCCTGCAGTTTCCTTCTTCATCCTCCATCATGTCCTCATCTTCCTCCTCCTCTTCGGCCCCGCCCACACCCACTTAGTATCAGGGTGTTGCAGCGGCAGCTCAGGGGAAGAAGAAGAAGGGGAATCGTGGATCAGGTCAGCAGCAGTCACAACAACAGTCGTCACCCAGTGGTAGCAGTGGACTTTCTGTTCACTGCTACAACTGTGGAGGCGCCCATCGCTACACTGAGTGCCAGCAGCCGCTCGACTGGGCGCGGATTACTCGTGGGCTCCAAGCTGTACACGCCCTCTGTTCTACATCAAGCACGTCATCTTCGCCATCCTCCGGACGCGTGGTGGCCATGACTGCAGCTATTCCCGTTTCCTCACCGGCGAGTAGCAGTGATCCAGACCCACGCGACCGCACCATCGCTGAGCTCCGACACCTTCTGGCGCTCCGCTTTCAGGGAGGTGCGAGTGTGTTATCATCGCCGGGTGGTCTACAGACTGTCTGTCCGTCCGTTCTTGTCGGTCGTGACGGCACGTGTGGGGGAGCACAGTCAGCATGTGATGATGATGGGCCTAGCTACACCAATTGGGTTCATGAGTCTCATCTTTGTACCCTGCGTCGTTCCTCCCCACTGACGGGTTAGTGTCCCTCTCATGCCGAGTGTTCCATTGCCCATTGTACAGTGACGTCCACCGGTCGTGATTCCGGTGGTACTTGGATCATCGATTCTGGTGCCTCTCATCACATGACGTGTCGTCGTAGTGATTTTGTTGTTCTTGGTCCTGTCACGTCTGTCCGTACAGGCTTTGGTCAGTCCTTGCCAGTCCATTTTGTTGGGGTTGTATGTTTCAACGGTCCGTCTGGCCCCTTGTACCTTTCCGACGTGTTGTTTGTGCCTGATCTTGAGCTTAGCGTGCTTTCTGTGCGGGCCTGTACACTGATGGGTCTCTCTGTGGAGCATACCGCAGAGTGAGTGACTATGACTGCTACTGACACTCGTAGTGTTGTCCTTTGTGCCTCACTCGTAGATGATCTGTATCGTGTCTGTCGGACCTCCTCCCCTTGCTCTCCTTCCTCCTCCGGTCGGGTCTTTGTCACTGGTGTTCTGTCTCCAGAACACCAGCAATTGCTTCATTGCTGTCCGTTTCATGTGGGCTCCGATACTGTGTCAAGGCTCATGCGGACATAGCCAAGTCTCGGTCTTGACGCGGCTTCTTTTGAGAAGCCATGCAGACCAACTGTCTCTTTTGCGCTCAGGGGAAGATGCACCGATGCACCTACCTTGACTCTTGTTCCCGAGCGCTTTGGCCTCTCGAGCTAGTTCACTCTGACCTTCTCGGTCCTCTTCTAGTCGAGTCCTTATCTCATCTGGGCCAGTATGTTCTGACTCTGACTGACGACTTTACCCGGATGCGGCGGGTCTACAGCCTGCGTCAGAAGAGCAAAGCCGCCCTTGCGGTTTGACTCTGGCTAGTGATGGTTGAGCGTCAGTCACGTCACACGCTACATTCTTTCCGCTCGGATCGCGGCGGTGAGTTCTTTGGCGAAATGGATGGGTTCTTTGCTGAGCACGGGATCTTTCACCAGGTCTCCACTCCTGCTACCCCTCAACAGAACGGTGTTTCCGAGCGCTGGAACCGCACCATGGAGGATGCTGTCCACGCTCTACGGTATGAGTGCGGTCTCCCTGGGTCCTTTGTCTTTGAGGGTTTCTCCTACATAACTTGGGTCTAGAACCGCCTCCCGCACGGTCCACTTCCGGACCACATTACACCGTATGAGCTCTGGTTTTGACACCGTGCTGACCTTCGTCTCGCTCGCGTCTGGGGATCCTTGGCCTCCGTGTGGTACACCGAGGACCAGTACGGGTCCAAGGCCTCACCCCTGGGCCGCTTGTGTGCCTTCGTCGGCATTTCCCCACAGTCGAAGGCTTGGCGCTTCTGGGACCCTACTCGTCGTCACGTCATTGAGTCACAGAATGCGCTCTTTTTCAAGTCTCTCACCTACCGTGACCTGACTTCGATCACGGCACTCTCCGCCACACATGTTCCTACCTGTGAGGGTTCTCGACGGATGGGGGAGACTTCTAGGCCAGTGAGCACCTCTCACCAGGCTGATGTATCTGTTTGAGCCCCCTTCACCTCTCGGTCTCCAACCCTTGATGACCCGGCGATCATCGCCGGCGGTCCAGAGACCTCGCTTGTACAGCCTGTTTCACGCTTCTCAGGTGCCCCTGCTTCTGTTCTCGCGCCTACTTCTACGCCAGTAGCTGCGTCTGTAGGCACTCCTGTTTTTGTGTCTGGTCCAATCTCGCCTACTCCCGTATCTGCTCCTGCTAGCCCTCCTACCTCTGTGTCAGGTCTAGTCTTGCCTGCTCTTGTTGTCACACCCAGCCCCGTGTCCCACACACACACATCTCCTCGCACGGCATCACCTGCCTGGCCTCACTCCCCACCAACTGTGGTCGTGCCTGTCCCTGAGCCTGAGGTGCGCCCCTCGAGCTCCGGTTACTCCCGTGAGCCCGTTGGCCGTCTTCGACCACTGGAATCTGGAGCTCAGCGAGCGTCGGGCCCCGCACCCAGGCGCCCCTCTCGCAGCATCGCGAGTGGTGACCCCGGCACAAAGGCCCTAGGCTTGAGTGTCGGAACTGAGCTCACAATGGTACATCCAGCGTGTCCCGTAGGGCACGATCTCGTCACTCGTGAGTTCCATATCGCTTTTGATGCAGCAAAAGATCTTGTGGTCGCCAGGCCTAGCACCAAGGCGTGTTTCCTTGCCACGCAGAGCTCTCCCTCTATGGCGCCCGACCCAGCACCCTGAGGGAAGCTCTCTCATCATACCATGATGACGCTTGGCGCGCTGTCTGCAAGGATGAGCTTCGTGCTATCTGAGAGCATAGATCTACGAGCTTGTCATCCTTCTGCCTGGGAGGAAGGCTATTCAGGTCATGAAGGTCTTTTGCAAGAAAGTGAAGCCGGATGGCTCACTGGACGGCAACAAGGCCCGCTTGGTCGTCAAGGGGTACTCTTAGATTGAGGGCGTCGATTACACTAACACTTTTGCCCCTGTCGATCGCATGTCCTCAGCTCGAGCTCTGTTTGGTGTAGTGGCTCAGCATGACTGGGAACTGCACCAGATGGACGTGAACAATGCGTTCCTCCATGGCTCTCTGGATGAGGAGATTTACGTGGCTCAGCCACCAGGCTTTGAGGATGGTGACAAGGTCTAGCGCTTGCGCAAGTCCTTGTACGGCGTCAAGTTGTCTCCACAGTGCTGGAACCGAGAGATCACCGGGATTTTGACTCGTGCGAAATATGTATACAGCGAGGCAGATCCCTCTCTCTTCATCCTATCGACACCCGAGCTGTTCACCACCATCATGGTCTATGTGGATGACCTTCTGATCACATCTCCGTCCCTTGAGGCCGTGAAGGAGGCCAAGGTTGTCCTTTAGACTGCCTACAGGATGAAGGACCTCGGTCCTGCGTCGGTGGTTCTTGGTATGAAGATCGTGCGAGATCGCAGACGTTGGACACTGTTACTGTATCGGGCCCGATACGCATGAGTCGTGGGAGAGCGTTTCAACGACCTCCTTGGTGTAGTGCCCACCGCTTCCACACCTCTTACACCTGATGGGCAGGATGCCCTGAAGGTGGATGATCCCACACAGTTGGGGGAGACAGTGGACATGACCTTGTACCTTCGTCTCATCGGATCTCTGATGTACCTGGCCACTACCACACGTCCTGACATCGCTTTTGCTGTCAACCTCCTCGCTCAGTTCTCGCAGGCTCCATGTGCCTAAGCCCTTCACGCGGCTGTGCTAGTGGTACGGTACGTGGTCTCCACGCCGTACCGCGAACTCTGCTTTTGTCCATAGTGTTCGATAGTCCTTGACGGCTACACTGACAACGACTGGGCCTGGAGCCTAGATGGTCGCAGCCGTACTGGTTACGTGTTCATTCTCGGCTGTACCGCTCTGTCTTGGCATAACGGGAAGCAGGGCTGCATCGCACGTAGCTCGTCGGAGGCAAAGTACGTTGGTTTGGGCGCAGGGACTGATGAGGCAATATGACTGCCTGTTTCTTGAGCTTGGTCAGTCAGTACCCGCCATTGTGCTTTGTTGCGACAACCAGAGTGCTCTTGCCATTGCAGAGAACTCCGGTGTCTTTCACGCTCGCACGAAGTACATTGCGGTCACGCATCATTTTGTGTGTGATCTAGTGGAGCGACATGTGATCTCCGTCATGTGGGTTGGCACCGACATGTAGCGTGCTGATTTCTTGACGAAGGCACTAGCTCGCGGAAAGTTCCTGGTGGCCACTCGTTCTATTGGACTTTGCCCCATGCCTGAGAGTGGTTGAGTGTGGGATGTGTGTCCGTGTCCCATCTGTTTTACACACACTATTGTACTCGTCTCAGTGCTGCACATGTATGGACATGCGTATCATCAGGTCATGGGGGAGTGTTGTGATTTGTGACGTTCTTGTGCAGTCTACCGTGACCATTCGGCCGTGTCCATACTCACGCACATCACTGAGGCGGGCCCTCGTGACACCGGTGCGACGACTGGCGGCGGACTACCAGCTTGGAGCTGGCCGACACTGTTCCAGAGCCCCGGACACTTCCGGGACTTCCTGTTGTTTTTTCTACAGCTTGCAGGAATTTTTTGGCGGTCTGGCCATGAGGCCGATTTGCATTTTTTTGCTTTGCGTGTCCACCGTCTGATGATGGATGTATGCATTTGACCAGTCATAGCGTCCGTCTTGTGATCCTGCACGTCTAGGTTCAGACGACATAGCATTTTGACACGTGTGCACAGAGTTATGGCCAAAAGAATGGTTTTGGGCCGGTTTTAGGACAGCTCTTGGACGGCCGCGTGCGACACCCGATGTGCGCCGCAGCAGGTATTAATGCCATGGACCTGTCATTTGTCATTTCTCTCTGCAAATGCTATTGAAGCATTCAGACACTTTGCCTTGTGTCCCCTAGCCAAACTCTTGCCGTTGCGTGCACGACTTGTGACTGTCGTCACTGTCTGATCAGGCACTGACGCCTGGTCAACGGTGTTGTTGTGTGTGTCATACACAGCTTGCGGTGACCCCTCGGCTCATGTCCATTCACATGCAGATCCCTGAGACTGGCGACAGTGACAGGAGGCTGGCGGCCGGCGGCGGCGGGCGCCCAGAAGACTTCTGTATTTGCTAGATTCGTGCCGTGTCATAGCACATAGGCGTGCAGCCTTTAGAACATAGATCTCGTCGGTGCGGCCGTTCTGGTTCAAACGGCTCCTCGTTCTGACGTGTCTACAGGGAATTATGGAAGCTGTCTCTCATGGTATCGTAGCGGCAAGCCAGTGCTCACACAGCTGCGTAGCAACCGTAGTAGCAGCTAGCAACTGCAGCCGTTGCCTGGAGTCGTAGCAGCAGCAGTACCCACTGCCTCGGCGGGCGGTCCTGGGAGGATCCTCCACCGTTTCCACCATTTTCTTACGAGATCCGCGCCTGTTCCGCGGCCATTTCGCGGCCGTTCCGCGGCAGTTCCACAACATCTGCAGTGTTCCGCGGCGGCGAGGTCTCCGCAGCAACCGCGGCAACTGCGCAGCCGCAACGGACTACGCCGACGGGTGCTGCGGTGGCCTGCGGCGTTCCGATCGCACCTACTCGCGACGACAGTGCCGCGGCAGATCCGCGGTGCTCCGCGGATCCGCGACATCTTGCCGCGGCAGCTCCGCGGTTGTTCCGGAACACGCCGGTGCTGCTTGCCGGTGCTCTTCGATCTCAAGTCCACGGCAGTTCCGCGGCAAACTATCTGCCCCCCAGACGCGGACGCTCCATGGCGGTTGCGGAACGTGCTGACCGCAGTGCCTCAGCAGCTTGCGGCACCACGCCGTGATCTGCACCGGCGCGACCGCGGTGGCTGCTCACGGCACCCTGTCGCAGCTCCGCAGCTCCACCGCACCCCTCCGCGGAGTCCATCCGCGGTAATCCGCAGTGAGCTTGCGCGGTGAGGTGTACTGCGGAGGGGCACCACGGAGACGTTCCGCGGAGGATTTTCGCGGAGGTGAGGTTCCGCGTTGAGGTGTTCCATAACAAACAAACAAAGAAAAAAACAGAGAAGGAGGGAGCAACCGGTCATCATGCCGAAGCAAACTCCCGCCACCGCCACTACCGATGCAGCTGCCGAGGGCGGCTCTGCAGCGGCCAACGCCGGGCGCTGCCATCATCACCACAACGGCATCAGCAGCAGCAACAGCAGCAATAGCAGTAGCAGCAGCAGCAGCCTCTGCAGCAGTAGCAGAAGCGACAGCAGCAGCCGCCACAACATCAACAGTAGCAGCGGCCACCGTGCCCGATGACTTTGGCGCGCCAAGTGCGCATGTTGGCTGACCTACAAGCGGAGAGTCGCAATACTCTGACAAAGCAGGTCACTGAACTGCAGGATCTGATCAGAGGCCTACTGCCTCCGCAGCAGCAGGTCCAACAGCAGGAACAGCACCCATCAGCAGACCTGAGCGAGGATTGTCTCGCTCCCGGCAGCAATGCAGATGAGGTTGCAGAAACCGTCTCCGACTCCGGCGAGGAGGATGAGGAGGAGCTGCTTCAAGCGCACCTCATCTGCCTGGAGGCACGCCATAGAGTGTGTGAGGCCAGTTCCGGCCTCCAGGGCACGAGTTCCAGTGCCAACGCTGGCCTGAGCTCGTCTCGCCGCCCTCTGAGCTTTGAGGAGCTGGCTTTGCGGGCACGCCTGGGTAAGGGAATTCCCTCCTCTATGCCTGGTCCCATGATGGCTTCAACCGTCGCTCTGCCGATGGTCAAGCCACCCAAATGGTTTGAGTCGGACCCTCCCATCTTTCGGGCTCAGAATGACTACAAATCTTGGGAGCCACGCGTTCGTATGTGGGCTATGAGCGAGGGAGTCCTCGCCTACTACCTCACCCCCTACCGGGTGTCTGACCCCGCCCAGACGCACATGGCGGTCCGCGCCGCCTCCAGTGTGATGAAGGCCACCCTAGACTTCACCAAGGACTTCAGTCGGTTCCTTGGCGATCCGCTGACCCGCTCAGGAGCTAACCCTCGCGAGGCGTGGGCACCGGCAGTCACTCTTTTTGAGGGCGCCACCCTGGCCCTGACGTCCCAGCGCCTCGCCGACTTCAACTCCCTCTGCCAGTCTGCTTAGGATTCTACAGCTGACTACTGGCATAGGGCAATTCAGCTGTACGAGGAGCTGGGAGACGATGCCCCTACGTAGTACTCCGCACTCCAGATCATCCTCTACGGTATTCACCCCGACTACGCGTGCGTCTTTAGCAACTTCGACCAGACTCTGCTTCGCGACATGGCGAGTGACGGGACCCTGCTGCGCTGGGCCACCATTCACTTCCTGGAGATCGTCGGCATGGACGCTGCAAACCGTGCTCGCCGTAGCACCGCTTCTGCTGCAGTTGTCACCGCATCCCCTTCATTGCTGTCTACAGCTACAGCAGTCCTAGCTCAAGGAAAGAAGGGTCGCAAATCGTCATTCAGCGGCGGGACCAGCAGCGGCACCAGCAGCAGTAGTGTCAGCCGCAGCAGCAGCAGCAGCAGTAGTAGCGGCGGTAGCAGCAACAGCAATAGTGGCAGCAGCGGATCCGGAAGCACAACGAGCCGTCGGCTCGTGTGCTTCAACTACAGAGGTGACCACCGCTATCCCGACTGCACTCGTCTGACAGGCCGCCCGTTGGACTGGACCAAGGTCACCCGTGGACTGCAGCAGGCGCACGAGGCGCGCATGCGCCAGACGTCCGGTGCGACCGCCCGCTCGGCCGCCACTACCGCAGCCGTCCCAGAGGAGTCCGCCGCCACAGCAGGCTCCCCCGTGGATCCCCGCGATGAGGCACTCGCAGATCACGACAGGACAATCGCCGAGCTACACCAGCTTCTCACCTTGCGCTCATCTCAGGGAGGTGCGAGTGAGTTGACTGAGTCAAGGGCTCCTACTGCCTGTACACTGTCTGTGTCATTGCGTGATGATGCCAGTGGTGGTCCCCACGCCTAGCCGTGTGCGCATGACGGAACCGATGATGTATCTTGGCTGTACGATTCTCATGTGCGTTCTGTTGGTCGCCTTGTCGTGTCCGCCGCTGAGCGTCCTGCTGCCCCGCCTTGTTCTGTCGCCGAGTGCCACGTTGCCCCTTGCACACGTGTCACGGACGCCACCTGGGTCGTTGACTCTGGCGCCACCCACCACATGACGTGTCACCGTGACGCCTTCATCGTCTTGCACCCTGTTGGCACCATTCGCTCTGTTCGCACTGCAGTTGGCCATGAGGTCCCTGTCCAGGGTGTTGGGGTTGTGCAGTTCACCGGGCCCGCTGGTCCCATATACAGCTCCGACGTCCACTTTGTCCCTGATCTGGAACTCAGTCTGCTGTCTGTCCGTGCTTGCACCAAGATGGGCCTGGGTGTCATGCACACAACTGCCGATGCTCGCATCTTTATGCGTGACACCGAGGAGACCGTCCTCAGCGGGATGGTCGTCAATGATGTGTATCACATCTCTGGATCCTGTGCGAGTGCACCCCCTTTGCCTCCGTCTCCCATTGCCCGTGTTTTCGTTGCTGACACTTTGTCCCCAGAGCATCACCGTCTCCTGCATAGACGCCTCTGTCATGTGCACCTGGGGGCGGTCGACAAGCTGGTCCGCACTTAGCCCGCTCTCGATCTTGATGCGGCGTCCTTCGCGACGCCGCCCACGACCGACTGCCTGGCCTGTGCTGAAGGCAAAATGCACCGGTCCACCTTTCCTGCGTCTGTCTCCAGGGCCCGTCGGCCCTTGCAGCTTGTCCACTCCGACCTCATGGATCTGCTCCCTGTCGAGTTTCAGGAGGACCGCGGTCGCTACGTCCTGACGTTGACTGATGACTTCACGCGCATGCGCTGGGTCTACAGTCTGCGACAGAAGAGCGATGCCGCTGTTGCTGTCCGCATTTGGCTGGTCATGGCCGAGCGCCAGTCTCCCCACCGCCTTTAGACCGTTCTCTCTAACCGCGGTGGCGAGTACCTCGGTGACATGGCTCGCTCCTTCACGGAGCTTGGCGTCTTCCACAATCTCTCCGCCCCCGCCACCCCCCAGCAGAACGGTGTCTCCGAGCGCTGGAACCGCACCATGGAGGATGTAGTGCGCGCCATGCACACTCACAGCGCCATGCATGAGGCCTTTGCCTTTGAGGGCATGGCGTACATGACCTGGGTCTAGAACCGCATTCCCCACGGCCCCCTTCCAGGTCACCGCACGCCCTACGAGCTGTGGTACGGGCGTCGCGCAGACCTGCGTCTCGCCTGCGTCTGGGGCGCCCTTACCTGCGTCGGGTTCACACAAGAGCAGCAGGGAAGCAAGCTCTCCCTGCGTGGCCGCATCTGTGCCTTCGTTGGTATCGCCCCGCGGTCAAAGGCCTGGCGGTTCTGGGACCCTGAGCGCCGTCGCATCGTGGAGTCCCGTGACGCTCTCTTCTTCGAGCATCTCACCTTCCGCGACCTTGCTCGCATCCACGTTCTGCGTGCTGCTCATGCCCCTGGGTGTTCCGGATCCCATAGTGTGGGGGAGGCTCCTGGCACGGTTGGCCCAGTGCCCCCTTCCAGTGCGCTCACTCTGTCGCCGGCACCCCCGGGGCTATCCCCAGCTGTTGTGCCCACCGGCACCCCCAGCCCCGCCCCGTCTGTGGCTCGCTCCTCTGCCCTCGACTCTCCTTTCTCACCCGTGTCTGAGTTTGCGTCCGAGTCTGCCTCTGCGTCCGAGGCTCTGTCTGAGCCTGCGCCTGCTCCCGCGTCTAAGGCTCAGACTGAGCCTGCGTCCACATCCGTGCCTGGCTCTGAGCCGTCCTTGCCTCCGGCCGCGGACGCGCCTGCAGCTGCCGTGGGCCCGCCCCCAGCTGTTGAGGCCACTCCAGCCTCGGGTGGCGCACCTGCCGTGCAGTCCACACCGGCGTGTGAGCCAGCGACGCCCACTACTCCTTCCTCATCGGACCCCTACACACGGGCACCCGGCAGACGTCTCCGCCCTCGTCCCACGCGCAGTGTCGTCAGCGGTGACCCGGGCACGAAGGCCCTTGGCCTGAGTGCTCACGGTCTTGCTGAAGTTCACCCTCGCTGTGCCACTGGTATGGCACTACTTGCTCATGAGTGCGGTCTTGCTCGTGACGCCGCTGAGTCCATGGTGACGGTCGACCCTCCCTCTGCGGCGTATGCCCTGGCTACACGCAGTGCACCAGTGCTGTCTCCCGATCCCACCAGCCTACCAGAGGCCTTGTCAGCCCCAGACGATGAGCAGTGGCGCGCTGCCTGCCAGGCTGAGCTTGATGCCATAAGAGAGCATGGCATCTTTCAGCTGGTGGACTTGCAAAAGAACCGCAAGGCTATCAAGGCCAAGTGGGTTCTCCGCAAGAAGCTAAAACTAGACAGCACTGTGGAATGCTACAAAGCTCGCCTGACAGCAAAAGGCTTCTCTCAGGTCCCAGGCGTGGACTACACCGAGACCTTTGCTCGTGTTGGTCGAATGACGACCACCCTCATTCTGCTGAGCCAGGTGGCACAGCACGACTGGGAACTCCACCAGATGGATGTCAACAACATGTTCCTGAACGAGGACCTTGAGGAGGAAATCTACATGGTCCAGCCTCCCGGCTTCGAGGATGGTACCGGTCGTGTGTACCGCATGTGGAAGGCCTTGTACGGCCTGAAACACACACCTCGCTGCTGGAATCAGGAGATCGCTAGCACGCTGAGACGAGCTGGGTACTTTCAGAGCAATGCTGACCCATCTTTGTTTCTCTCACAGTCCCTAGCACCACTTGCTGCCATCCTCGTCTACGTGGACGATCTTCTGATCGCCTCGCCCGACTTGGGAGCAGTGAATTGCCAAGGCCGTTCTCACCTCGGCCTACAAGATGAAAGATCTTGGTGAGGCCTCTGTCTTCTTGGGGATGGAGATCGTGTGCCACCGTGTCCGCCGCACGCTCCGTGTCCATCAGGGATGCTACGCGGAGACTGTTGGGGAGCGCTTTGCCGACCTTCTTGCAGCCGTTCGCACGGCCTCCACGCCCATGACCCCTGAGGGGCAGACCGCCCTGAAGGTGGGTGACCCAGCTGACCTGGGGGAGCCAGTCGATGTGACCCTGTACCTGCAAGTCATCGGCTCACTCATGTACTTGGCCACCACGACGCGGCCCGACATTGCCTTCACTGTCAACCTGCTCGCCCAGGTCTCGCAGGCTCCACGCCAGCGAACACTAGAGGGCGCAGTCCGGTGTGTGCGCTACATTCTCTCCACCGCACACTTTGGTCTGTGCTTTCGCAAGCAGGTGTCAGTTGTGCTCGATGGGTACACAGGCAGTGACTGGGCGTGGAGTCCAGACGGCAAGAGCCGCACCGGTTACATCTTTCTCATTGGAGGCACTGCAGTGTCATGGCGAAGTGGGAAGCAAGGCCGCATCGCACGCAGCATTGCTGAGGCAGAGTATGTTGCCTTAGGCGCCGGTGCAGCGGAATGTGTCTGGCTCATCCGTCTGTTGCGTGAACTGCGTCAGTCCATTCCCCCCGTGGTCCTCCCGTGTGACAACATGTGCGCGAAGGCCATCACCAAGAACTCAGGTGTGTTCCATGCACGCACAAAGCACATCAATGTCGAGCACCACTTTGTGCGAGATCTGGTTGATCGTGGTGAGATCCGAGTCATCCACGTGAGCACTGACAGGCAGTGGGCGGATTTCCTGACCAAGGCTCTGGGTCGTTCGAAGTTTCATGCGGCCACTCATTCCTTTGGACTCTGCCCCATCCCTGTTGCAGGTTGATTCCTCATGTGCCACCTTGCGTGTGCTGTGCCTACTGCCTGCAGTGGCTGTGCGTGTCTCGCTCTGTACAGCGTCAGTGTCTGCATGTGCATGGAAGTGTTTCGCCCTCCGGTCATGGGGGAGTGTTGTTGTGTGTGTCGTACATAGCTTGCGGTGACCCCTCGGCTCATGTCCATTCACGTGCAGATCCCTGAGACTGGCGACAGTGGCAAGAGGCTGGCGGCCACCGGCGGCGGGCGCCCAGAAGACTTCCGTATTTTCTAGATTTGTGCTGTGTCACAGCACGTAGGCATACAGCCTATCAGGACGTAGATCTCGTCGGTGCGACCGTTCTGGTTCAAACAGCTCGTCGTCCTGACTTGTCTGCAGGGAATTATGGCCAAAACTGTGTTTTTGCCACTATTTGGTGAGAAACTGCTAGGAAGCTTCCTAGCCTTGCTGCTGCTGACGTGGCGACACTGTCCAGTCAGCTGACGCACTAGCAAGGAGGCAGGTGCAAGAAACAGCAAGGATCAGGCTAGGGAGACGCACAAAGTCTCATAAGCTTCAATAGCTTAGGAAATGCAAAGAGAAATGACAACTGACAGGTCCAGGGCATAAATACCTGCCGCGGCGCACGGCGGGTGTCGCACGCGGCAGTCCAAGAGCTGTCCCAAAACCGGTCCAAAACCACTGTTTTGGCCGTAACTCTGCGCACACATGTCAGAATCCTATGCCGTCTGAACCTAGACGTGCAGAATCAAAAGCCGCACGCAACGACTGGTCACATGCATGCATCCATCGACTGACAGCGAGTATATAATGCAAAAAAATGCAAATGGGCCTCATGCCCAGTCCGCCGAAAGGTGCCTGCAAGACGTAGAAGGCACAGCAAAGAGTCCCGGTGACATCTGGGACTCTGAAACAGTGCTCGGTCAGCTCCAGACGGGTAGTCCGCCGCCTATCGTCGCGCCGCTGTCACCAGGGCCGCCTGCCTCAGGGATCTGCACGAGTATGGAAACGGCCGAGTGGTCACAGTAAACTATACAGGAACGGCACAAAGCACAACACTCCCCCATGACCCGATGGTACGCATGTCCATACGCGTGCAGCACTGGTACAACAATATAGTGAGTGACACAGACAGATGAGACGGCAACGTACATCCCACACTCAACCATTCGTTCTGTTGGGCAAAGCCCAACAGAACGAATGGCCACCAGGAACTTTTCGCGGGCGAGTGCCTTCGTCAAGAAATCAGCACGCTACAAGTCAGTGCCGGCCCACATGATGGAGATCACGCGTCGCTCCACCAGATCACGAACGAAGTGATGCTCAACCGCAATGTGCTTTGTGTGAGCATGAAAAACACCAGAGTTCTCCGCAATGGCGAGAGCACTCTGGTTGTCGCAACGCAGCACAATGGCGGGTACTGACTGCCCAAGCTCAAGAAACAAGCGCTGCAGCCAAACTGCCTCAGCAGCCCCTGCCCCCAAAGCCACATACTCTACCTCCAATGAGCTACGTGCGATGCAGCCCTGCTTCCCGCTTCGCCAAGACAAAGCGGTACCATCGAGCAGGAACACGTAGCCAGTGCGACTGCGCCCGTCGGGACTCCAAGCCCAGTCGCTGTCAATGTAGCCGTCAAGGACTACCGAACACTGCCGACGAAAGCAAAGTCCGAGATACGGCGTGGAAACCACGTACCGTACCACTCGCATAGCCGCGTGGAGAGCTCTCGCACGTGGAGCCTGCGAGAACTGAGCAAGGAGGTTGACAGCGAACGCAATGTCGCGACGCGTGGTTGTGGCCAGGTACATCAGAGATCCGATCAGACGGAGGTACAAGGTCACGTCCACTGTCTCCCCCAGCTGTGTAGGGTCATCCACCTTCAGGGCATCCTGCCCATCAGGTGTGATGGGTGTGGAAGCAGTGGGCACTGCACCAAGGAGATCGCTAAAGCACTCCCCCACGACTCGTGCATATCGGGCCTGATGCAGTAGCAGTGTCCGATGTATGCAATCACGTACAATCTCCATATCGAGAAACACCGATGCAGGACGGAGGTCCTTCATCCTGTAGGCGGTCTGCAGGACAGCCTTGGCCTCCTTCACGGCCTCCAGGGACGGAGACGCAATCAGAAGGTCATCAACATAGACCAGGATGGCGGTGAGACGCTCGGGTGTCGGCAGGATGAACAGCGAGGGGTCAGCCTCGCTCTGTANGCTCGAGCTGAGGTCATGCGGCCGACAGGGGCAAAGGTGTCAGTGTAGTCAACTCCCTCAATCTGAGAGAACCCCTTGACGACCAAGCGGGCCTTGTAGCGTTCCAGTGAGCCATCAGGCTTCACTTTCTTGCGAAAGACCCACTTGACCTGAATCGCCTTCCTCCCGGGGGGAAGATCGACCAGCTCATAGACTCCGTGCTCTCGGATAGCGCGAAGCTCATCCTCGCAAGCAGCTCGCCAGGCATCAGAATCCTGCGATGAGAGAGCCTCCCTCAATGTGCCCGGATCAGGGGCCAGAGAGGGGGAACTCTGCGTGGCAAGTGCAGACGCCACAGTGTCAGGCCTGACAGCCACGAGGTCAGCTGCTGCGTCACAGGTGATATGGAACTCGCGAGTGACCAGATCGTGCCCGATGGGGCACGCTGGGTGTACCTCTGTAGGCTCAGTGCGGGCACTCAGGCCTAGGGCCTTTGTGCCTGGATCACCGCTCGTGATGCTGCGAGTGGGGCGCCTGGGTCCGTGACCCGACACCCGCTGAGCTCCGGAATCCAGTGGTCGAAGGCGACCACCGGGCTCACGAGAGTAACCGGAGGTCAAGGGACGCGCAGCAGGCGCAGAGACGGGCACGTCCACAGGGTCAGGGAAAACCGCAGCAGGTGAGGACTGAGACGAGGCAGCCGGGGATGCCGTGCGAGGAGACGCGTGTGTGGGGGACCTAGAGCTGGGGGTGTCAGCGGGTAAGGCCGGCCCGGACACTGAAAGAGTGTCAGTCGAAGCAGGGACAGGCGTGGGCTGGACTGGGTCTAACGCCTGAGCAGGGGTGCTAGCAGGGACAGGTGGTGATGCAGGAGGAGGCGTGAGGACCGTGGTGCTTGTAGGGTGTGAAATGGGCACCACAGGCGATATCTCTGGGCCAACGGCAATAATAGCCGGGTCGTCAAGTGCTGGAGACCGAGAGGGGGCTCGAGCGGACCCATCAGCCTGGCGACCAGTGGTCGACGGCGGAGGAATCTCCCCCATCAGCCGAGAACCCTCACAGGAAGGGACGTGGGCGGCAGAGAGGGCTGTGATGGAAGTCAGAACACGGTAAGTGAGTGACTCAAAAAATAGCGCGTCCCGAGACTCTATGACACAACGCCGAGTGGGGTCCCAGAAGCGCCAGGCCTTTGACCGCGGGGAGATGCCGATGAAGGCACACAAGCGACCCCGAGGGGAGACCTTGGACCCTTGCTGGTCCTCGGTGTACCACACGGCGGCCAGGGAACCCCAGACGCGAGCGAGGCGAAGATCAGCATGGTGGTCAAACCAGAGCTCGTACGGTGTAATATGGTCCGGAAGCGGACCATGCAGGAGGCGGTTCCAGACCCAGGTCATGTAGAAGAAGCCCTCCAAGGCGAAGGACTCCGGGAGACCGCACTCAGACCGCATGGTGCGGACCGCATCCTCCATGGTGCGATTCCAGCGCTCAGAGACACCGTTCTGCTGTGGGGTGGCAGGAGCGGAGAAAAATGCCGTGCTCAGCAAAGAAGGCATCCATCTCACCGAGGAACTCGCCACCGCGATCCGATCGGAAGGTGTGTGGCGTGTGGCGAGACTGACGCTCAGCCATCACGAGCCAGAGCCGAACCACAAAGGGCGGCGTCGCTCTTCTGACGCAGACTGTAGACCCACCGCATCCGGGTGAAGTCATCAGTCAGTGTCAGAACATATCGGCCCCTCTCGGACGCGGACTCAACCGGGAGAGGACCAAGCAGGTCCGAGTGGACCAACTCGAGGGGCCCCAGTGCTCGTGAACGCGAATCAGGGTAAGTGCACCGGTGCATCTTACCCTGAGCGCCAAAAATCAGTCGGTCTTGGGTGGCTTCTCGGAAGAAGCCACGTCAAGACCAAGAGCGGGTTGTGTCCGGATGAGCTTCGACACAGTGTCGGAGCCCACGTGACACAGACGGCGGTGAAGCAACCTCTGGTGGTCTGGGGATAGAACACCAGTGACAAAAACGCGACCAGAGGACGTAGGGGAACGAGGGGAGGACGGCCGAGCAATGCGGTACAGGTCATCAACGACTGAAGCATGCAGAACAATGCTACGGATGTCAGAAGCAATCACAGTCGCCGAATCAGCAGTGTGCTCAGCAGAGAGACCCATCAGAGTGCAGGCACGCACAGACAGCAGGCTGAGCTCAAGATCAGGGACAAATAGCACGTCAGAGAGATACAAGGGGCTAGACGGACCATCGAAACACACAACTCCAACACCGTGGACGGGTAAGGACTGACCAGAGCCGGTGCGAACAGAACGAACAGTCGTGACGGGACCAAGAACCACAAAGTCACTGCGACGATACGTCACGTGGTGAGTGGCACCGGAATCGATGATCCAAGTGCCACTGGAGTCACGACCGGTGGACGTCACTATACAACGAGCAATGGAACACTCGGCATCAGAGGGACGCTGAGCCGTCAGTGGGACGGAACGACGTACATCACGAAGGTGAGACTCATGGATCCAGTCTGTGAAGTCAAGCCCATCCTCATCACATGCGGACTGTGCTCCCCCACACGTATCATCACGAGTCACGAAGGCGGACGAACAAGCAGTCTGTGACCCACTCGACGATGACAACACACTCGCACCTCCCTGTAAGCGAAGCGCCAGAAGATGACGTAGCTCGGCGATGGTGCGGTCACGTGGGTCTGGATCACTGCTGCTCGCTGGCGAGGACGCAGGAATCGCTGCAGTCGTAGTCGCCGTGCGTCCCGAGGAGTGTGCGGACGACGTCCCGGGTGCGGTACGAGCAGCATGGGCCGCCTGAAGTCTGCAGGTGATGCGCCCCCAGTCAAGCGGCTGCTGGCACTCGGTGTAGCGATGGGCACCTCCACAATTGTAGCAGTGGACGGAACGCCCACTGCTACCACTGGATGACGACTGCTGCTGGCCCGATCCGCGCTTCCTGTTCTAATTCTTCCCCTGGGCGGCTACTACGACGCCCTGCGTCTGCGTGGGTGTAGACGGGATCGAGGAGGAAGAGGAAGATGAGGTCGTGGTGGAGGTGGATGAGGGTGACTGCAGGATGGAAGATGGTGGTGAGGCGAGGACTGCTGCAGCGAGGGACGTCTCCTGATGTGCTATTGCAGCCTCGCGGGTCAACGACACCTGGAGGAACAACTGATGCGCCCAAGGGAGCAGCTGCATGGAGGCCGAGAAGGGCTCGAGAACGGCGTCGCTGTACCGGTCGAAGATGTCGGTGTACTCTAGGCGAACTCCGAGCATGATCGCCCGGAGTGCCCACAACTGTGTGCCCCCTGAGGTACCCAGGCGCGTGTAAATACGCATGGCGCGTCGCCAGTAACCCGCCGCAGGCTCCGCTTGTCCCTGACGAAGCGAATGGAAAGCGCGGATGTGGGACGCACGCGTGGCGTGCGTCTCTGCGGCCAGTAGGGACAGCGCCAGATCCCAGCCTCCACGAGGATCAGCTCCGGTGCTTGTGCCAGCCTCGCCAAGGAAGGGGCGGAAGTCGACGATAGTCTCGCGTGGCATAGCGTAAAGAAGTCCTCGCATGGCCCGAGCAGCTGTCGACACCTGTGCTGGGTCTGTAGTCTGGTATGGGCTGTGGTAGTACGGCCAAACTCCCTTGGAGGTGGCCCACACCTGAAACAGGATCTCCCAGCACTCAAACCCATCCTCGATGATGTACCGTGGGGGTGGTGCCTCAAAGTCCTTTGGCTGCCGCTCCGTGGGAAGAGCAGCCGCAGGCTGAAGAGGGCGAGAGACAGGGAAGAAACCTTGAAGGGGATAGTCACCGGGATAGTCAGGTGACGGTCGCACCGTAGGCACCACAGGAGATCTGGTGCCCGTCTACAGCTGACGGAGGCGCTCCTGAAGGACCCGGATGTCATGATCCGGGGAGTCGTCTGTCATGCCTGGCATGAATGGCTCATCATCCAAGAGGTCTGAAGGTGGTGGGTCAGGCCGAGCACCTGTAGATGGTGCACGAGCTGACTGTTGTGTAGGGATCGCGACGTCCGCAGCTCCCTCGGAAACCTGCCGTGGGTCTGTGGACTGGCTACGCAGGAGCTCAGTCAGCGTGCGGATGGCCTCAGTCTGCTCCCGCTGGAGGCGGCGCATCTCAACCTGCTGGCTCCGCAGGTCCTCAATGGCCTGCGAGCGTGGGCTCAGGACGCCAGAGGAGGAGGAGGAGGGATCACCAGTCGCCTTCCCCTTGTCCGACTCCATGTCGCCTCTCAGTATGGACAGGCAGGTCAGGTTTGTCGGATTTAAAAACCGTTAGCGTTTCTCGAGGAGTTGAGAAGCTGGCAATTTTTGACTCTCCGGCCAAAAATTTGTCTAAGTATGGTGCTGACGTCAGCAGGTGGTTGCTGACGTCAGCACGACCTGATGACGTCATCAAGCAGGATGCTGACGTCAGCATCAACGCTGACGTCAGCATCAACGCTGACGTTTCTTTTTTTTTCGTTGTTCCGCTCGCGGTCCTGCGCGAGCGTGCAGCCGCCCAGTGGCGGCTGCGGGGAGGCTGCGCGGAAGCTGCGCAGCAGCTTCCGCCAAGCTGCTGCTGCAGCTGCGCAGGCAGCTGCAGCAGCAGCTGCGTGGCTGCGTGCGTGGCGGTGGCAGCAGCAGCTGCATGCTGCCGCTGCTGCTGTTGCGCGCTGCAGCAGCAGCTCGCTGCCGCCGCCGCCTGCTGCTGCTGCTGCGCTGCCGCGCTGCCACGCTGCCGCTGCTGCTGCGCTGCTACGCTGCTGCTGCTGCCGCTGCTGCCGCCGCTGCCGCTGCTGCTTCTGCTGCTGCAGCTGCGCTGCCGCTGCTGGTGCTGCTGCCGCCGCTGCGGCTGCTGTTGCCGCCGCTGCCGCTGCGGCTGCTGCGCTGCTGCTGCCGCAGCTGCTGCTGCCGCGGCTGCTGTCACGCTGTTGCTGCGGCTGTGGCTGCTGCGCTGCTGCTGCTACTCAGCTACGGTGGCGGTGGGAGAAGGGAAGCTGGCACCGCCGCCGCCACGCCTCTCTGCGTGGTGGTACGCGTCGCTGCTGCTGTCTCTGCAGCTGCGAACTCACGTTGACGGCGGTCGACCGTCTCCAACGGGTCCCAGAAGGTCTGCTGCAGCGGTGACTCTCACTGCTGCTGCTCTGCTGCGTCTCTGCTACGCAGCTCGGTGAGATCTGTCTCACAGCTCTGATACCATGAGAAACTGCTAGGAAGCTTCCTAGCCTTGCTGCTGCTGACGTGGCGACACTGTCCAGTCAGCTGACGCACTAGCAAGCAGGCAGGTGCAAGAAACAGCAAGGATCAGGCTAGGGAGACGCGCAAAGTCTCATAAGCTTCAATAGCTTAGGAAATGCAAAGAGAAATGACAACTGACAGGTCCAGACATAAATACCTGCCGCGGCGCACGGCGGGTGTCGCACGCGGCAGTCCAAGAGCTGTCCCAAAACCGGCCCAAAACCACTGTTTTGGCCGTAACTCTGCGCACACCTGTCAGAATCCTATGCCGTCTGAACCTAGACGTGCAGAATCAAAAGACGCACGCAACGACTGGTCACATGCATGCATCCATCGACTGACAGCGAGTATATAATGCAAAAACATGCAAATGGGCCTCATGCCCAGTCCGCCGAAAGGCGCCTGCAAGACGTAGAAGGCACAGCAAAGAGTCCCGGTGACATCTGGGGCTCTGGAACAGTGGTCGGTCAGCTCCAGACGGGTAGTCCGCCGCCTGTCATCGCGCCGGTGTCACCAGGGCCGCCTGCCTCAGGGATCTGCACGAGTATGGACACGGCCGAGTGGTCACAGTAAACTGTACAGGAACGGCACAAAGCACAACATTTTGTCCTGCTAGAAAATAGAGCCCTTGAGCGCCGTGTGTGTGTGCACTAGGTCCGTGACGCTATTTAGGTTGCCCAGATCTCAGTTGTCATCTCTCTGTGCACATTTCAACGTTTGCAGCTTATGACACTTGTGTTTCGTGTCCCTAGCCCACCCCTTGTTGTTCTCACCTCCATCTGTGTGTGCTAGTGAGTTAGTTGGCCGGCTTGTACTGCCACGCCAGCGACAGCAGTGCTAGGAAGCTGTCTCTCAAACCGGAGTGTTGCTAGGAAGCTTCCTTGCATATTCTCAGTTGCCCTCCTCGACCATACACCGCAAACGTTGGTATATGGATAATCCATCGGAGTCGGTCTTGATGGATGGAAGCCACACAAACCAACAGAGAAGGCTGGGAAGTTTCATAGTGTTTCGCAAAGGGGCGGGCGACCGGTTGCATTTCTTATGAGGGCCGGGTGGTTTCTCGTCTACCTCGCATGGTGGGGGAATGATTGCTTTTGTCCAAGGGATTAGGCAAATGGCTACTTTCCATAGGCAAGGTGGGTGGATAAGAGCCACACTTCATGTTTAGCTAAGCTATTTCACCCTATCCACAATCCATGCTTCGACTCTAATCCTCAACTCATGTTCACATTCCTCCATCTCGACCTAAATGTGGCCTAGCCATGGGCAACTAGGCTTCGCCTCACTCTTTGGCAACCAACAGCTTCCATAGCAGCAGAAGCACCACCACCACGCCTAAGACCGGCCTCACA
>SZWC01004574.1:62055-72147 GCA_023375785.1 Penium margaritaceum
GGGGGGGGGATGATAATCAAAGTATTTGAAATGGCCATCACAAATGGCAATGTTTCAACCAGGTAAACCGTGTTGGAACAAGGTAGCCCAAGGACGTTGGGGTCGTAGTCAAGAGTGAATGTGAAAGTATTCTTGATGTGGATTGTGCATTGCTTTCTTGGTGCTGCATTGGTGTGTGTTTGATCATGCAACTTGCATGTCTTCACTTGCACATGAGCTGCAGGGACTTGAACAACAATGGCCTGACAGGCAGCATTCCATCGTCCATTGGTGCTCTGGTGAATCTCCAGTACCTGTGAGTGACCGCTGTTTGCATGCGTTTTGCGTGACACTGTAAAGCATGTTCCACGGACAAGCCATTTGTGGTGACATTCCTGAGTAAACTCAGGATATGTTTCAGATCATGTTTGCAACGGTTTCTGGTTTGTCTGTCTCTAAGTTGCAGATTGTTGTGTAGCCTGTTTTTAACAGGTGAAAGCATCAACTGACCAGCTATGGTTCTTGCTCAACACGTCATGGAGGATTGTAGTTCACGTGCAAGCTGATGTTTGCTGGAAACATCACCACAAGTCGAGTGCGGCATCATGTATGATGCCTCACTCGACAAAGACTATATCCCGGCATGTATTGTGGATAGAGAGAAGTATCGAGAAACTCAGGTACTAACTGTGGTGAGTTGGTCGCCGTTCGCCTAAATACTGAAGAAATACATCCGATGGTATCTTGCGTGGCGAGAGATTCACGAGGTGGCACAGTGGTTAGCAATTGGGTATTCTGACCTGGAGTCCAGCCATGGTCAGGGTTCCGACCGCGATACGACCGCTAGCTCGCGAGGAGGGGGGGGGGGGGGGGGGGGGNGGGGGGGTTACGACCAGCCACCGGCCGATAAGCTGGGTCGCCAGTGTGAGGTAAGGCATGAAAAGCGTCCGGAGAAACATCTTGCGTGGCGAGACATACCAAGGACCAGCGAGGAGCAGCGAGGGGTAGGAAGAAACATCGAGGAGCAGCGAAGACTATCGCGCAAGGAGTAGCGAGGCGTATCAAGGAGTTTTGAGGCGTAGTGGGTCTAAGCGATAGCAGGCCACTCGAAAGTGATAAAAGTAATGTCGTTTTTTATGCTGCCATGGACGGGTACACACGCCTTGTAATCCTAACTTGCCGCCACTCCCGGCACAAAGACAGGCGGCAAGACCAGCCGCTAACCACTGTCCCCCAGGAGGTCCACATGGCACAGGTCTGACAGGGCCAGAGCACACGGGCCCCGTGGGGCGGATGTCGCTGCGGCCATGGTCCTCGAGGCCATGGGTGGAGCTGAACAGCCAGAGTACGGAGCAGTGGCGTCGGATGCTGGCGATGGACGGGCGCTGCGCCAGAGCTGCAACAGCATGGTGCAACCACNGCCAGAGCACACGGGCCCCGTGGGGCGGATGTCGCTGCGGCCATGGTCCTCGAGGCCATGGGTGGAGCTGAACAGCCAGAGTACGGAGCAGTGGCGTCGGATGCTGGCGATGGACGGGCGCTGCGCCAGAGCTGCAACAGCATGGTGCAACCACACAGTAAGGTCGCCAGGAGACAAGGGAACGGTGGCCACGTGCGACGCAGATGTGGGCCAGGCAGGCCAGGAAAGTCCAGAAGTCCGGGCTGAGACCCACCAGCGTCTCCCACGCAAATGTCCGCAGCCCCCACCAGGATCGCTGAGCTGGCTGATGTTTATGGCTCTTGGTCCTCTCAGCTGTAGCCGTACCGTGTTCAGGGGATGAGGCCGAGTGACCGAAAGATGGCAAAGTGGCCACGACAAAGTGGGCGATGCCATTGAAGCTGAAGCGGCAAGACAAGAGGTGTAGTTGCCAAGAGTAAGGCCGTGAGATGCAGGATATGAGGCCATGGAAACACTGAAGAGAGAGTGATACAACAGTAATATGTGCAACTCTCTGTCGAGTGTACCAGAACACACATATACAACACTTGCACGATCTTGTCTTCCAGTTTCTAACATTCAGTATCAGAGCACAAGCACTCCAAAGCAGCAGCTTGGACGGTACTGAAGGTGCCCAAGGTGCTGGTTGCGTCGTCTACTCTCATGATTGTTCTGCTGTGGGATCTCTTTGGGAATGAGTTTGAGGTCCACTGGAATCTGTATTGAGAGTGAGGCCATCGGGCCTAACCATGAACTCTCATGATCCTGTTGCTGTAAGCTCTCCCAGTCAATGGAGTGTTAGGTTCACAGGATGCAAGGCAGTCTGGATGGAGAGTGTGATCCACACGTTGGAACCTGTTATTCAAGAGATTCAAGAGACTTCAACACATTCGGGAGATTTCAGTTCAACCTCTGAATTCGGTCACTCACCACTGATCAATCTGATTGAAGATTAACTCAAGCTTTGTATACCTGGGATACACTTGACTTCATTCACGCTCCCACCGTCCTCATGGTTAACGGCCATGAATCCTCATCTCCACTCGAAGAATTTGTGATTTCTACCACTAGTAGTGCTACTTTTATTCAATTCAAGCCAAGCGGCACATTGATATCGTTTGTCATCAGCCTCAAAATTGCTCTGATCTCAGTCACTCCGACCAAGATGAGTAGCTGACGGTTTTCTTGATCTACAACTTCAGGTGGATTCAACTTGCTGCTCAAGTCTACATCATTCTGTTATCAACAAATCAGTGACTCCACATCAAAGGCTGACACTTGTAGAATCAGTTGCATCTGGTATCTATCCAACATTCATGGCACGTCCAGTACAAAGTCCTTGCTGGGGCTGCCGGCAGCTGGGACATGAAGGACCACAATGCCCCTTGCTGCAAAAACGATGTACTTCTGTACCCACCACTTCAATGTACTCCTCTAATGGATACATATCACCAGATTCTGCACATCAAACTGCTCGGCAACAATCATCTACGACAGCAAGGGCATGCAAATCTGACCTTGGCGGTCCCAGCAACTATAGCATTTTTGGCACCTATGGTACGATGTCCTCAGTTCGATCGCTGAGGGACTAATCAAAAGTTGCACTACGACTGCAGATGACAGTTTGAGCTTGAACATCCCAGATTGTTTAGACCTGATTTGCTTCTTCATATCCAACAAGCACAAGCTTGTGTGTGTGAGATTCCAGTTTACCCTCGGTAGTAGGATGCAGCGAGTTGCAGGCGGTGCCGCCAAGACCTTTGAGATGGCCCACATTGGGACAGTGTCTAGTGCCGGCCTGAAAAGGGTTGCCGGCGTGACGGAGGCTTTGGCAAGTAAGGCAAGTGGTGATGTAGGCTGCCGTGTTGATAGCCTATGCCCTGAAGCCGGCACTCATGCCAGCTGTATGTAGCATGCTGCAGGCTCTATCCAGAAGAGGCCTGTTCATGCGTTCAGCATGGCCGTTCTGCTGAGGAGTTTGAGGGACTGTTCGTTGATGAAGAATGCCGTGATCAGCAAACAAAAACCTGTGAAGTGTAGCGCTGACAAACTCAGTTCCATTATCAGTCCGAACTGCTATGACACAAACGCCTGCTTCATTCTCCACCTGTGTGATCCAAGTCATGACGTGACCGGCTGCGTCAGACTTGTACCGCAAAAATCGTACCCACAAGCGGTGAGTGTGGTCATCAATAATGACGGGGAAGTAATGTTTCCCAGACATTGACTGGTGTGGAGATGTAACAGAGATCCATATGCACAAGATGGAGCTTGCCAGTAGGTCATGAATGAGTTGAACGGCTGGAGGACATCTTTGGAGATTGTTGTAGTAACTGACACAGCCCAAACGCTGATGCTAGAGAGAAGATAAAATTGCGGTAGCTGGATGCAGCCAGGGCAATCTCAAATGTGTCAGCATTAGGGGCTCTTTCCAAGGTAGGCATAATGGTCAGATTTCCTTCAAGTTTAGCTTCAGCAAAAAGGCCTCCAGCAGCAGTGAGTCTTTTACAACTTTTGTCGATGTCAAAAACCACCTTCCACTGCTTGTCGTTGAGTCTACAGATGACAGATTTGCTGCCAATGCTGGTAGAGTGAGCACTCCACTGAATGTACGGGAGGCAAAGGCTCCTTCAAAGTCAATGCAAACCCGAGTAACTACAATACCCAGTGCTAGGATAGCATGGCCATCTCCGAGACAAACTGCTCGTGGTGGATGCAACTCGTTCAACTCTCTGAACCATTCACAATGGCGCGTCATGTGGCGTGTACTTCCAGAGCCAAAGATCCATGCCAAAATCCCAACTGCCACGAGGAAGGAACTGTCAATGGAGCACAGTGCCAGTTCCTTCAATGAAGTTTGTCGCAGCTGCACCGTTGGACGTTGCTGGTGGTGCTGAGGGACGATTGTCTTCAGGTGACGGAATCATGAAAATGATACCGTGTACTGAAGAAGGTGAAGGCATCTGCCTGGCTGCTTCGATGTCATGGACCAGTTGAGTCAGTTGTGTAACTCCAGAGACCAGTTGGTTGAAAGCGGGACTGGCCGCTGCTTCAGGTTCGTCCATAGGAAATGTAGTCAGTTTCTCTCAATGGCGCAATGTTGCTTGATTCACCAGGTTTTTCACATAATGAATGTATTTGCAAGTATTCCGTGTGCATCTGCAACTTATCCAAGATGATCCATGCATGTATTCAGCTGCTGCCCCAACGATTTAGCTGCAGCTGGCCAAAAACAGCTGCTGATGATGTTGCTGTTTTTGCTGCAGCAAAAAATTATTTGGAGAATAGTTACATCACACAAGAGCTTCGTGGTCTTAGGACTTGAACTGAACTATTCATTATGCAGTGTTTTCAGATAATTGATGTAGATAATGGCTTTCACGGACAGGATGAGGTTGAAACTAAAGGTGCATACAACTCCTTGGTTTGGGTTGGAGGGGGGCGGGGGGGNGGGGGGGGGGTGGGGGAGGGGGGAGGGGGTCTGTTTTAAGTAGTGGAGCACATGCATGAGACATGCAAGTTGTTGTGCGCCTCGTGCCTTCACCTGAAAATGAGCTGCAGGAGCTTATGGGGCAATCAACTGACGGGCGACATTCCATCATCCATTGGTGCTCTGGAACAACTCACGTTTCTGTGAGTGACCAGATTCCAACATTGCTGCAACAATTTAGTTGTTGGCATGAAGGATACCAGTCCGAAGGGAAGTTGTATCGAGTGTAGCCGCATGTTGGGCTAGCATTCAAGTTCATGCAGCCACAACTTGCAAAGACCATAATCACGTGCAAGTCATGAAAGCAGGCTGCTATCAGCATCGTAGTAGTGCATGTTCCAGTTCATAAGGTGCTCTGGCACTGACAGACGCGGTTCCTAAGAGGGGGGGGGGGGGGGGGGGGGGGATGGTACGGTTGAACCATCGGGTTGAAACACATTGAAAACGGACGCGTTGTGGTGTGCACCACCTGATAAAACTGAAGCCATGCAAGCTTTTTTTTGTTTGGTGCTGTGCACCACAGAGTTGTTGGTCATCACGTTTGACACTGAAATCCAACACCGGTTTACTAACTTGTGTTGGATGAGGAACGCGCAACAGGGCCAAAAACGGCGTAGGCAAAGGTCGTTTTCATTAAGAACAAAGGAGGAAGAACAATGAGCCCATCTTGGGCTGATTTAGTGTTTCGGGTCACCCGGTCACCCCACCCTCAAAACTAAACTATCCCGTCCGGAAGGGCACAGGGCCCACAATCTCTCTCAATCCATCCTCGAGTGTCCCCTCCGCTTCTAGAACTCTCTCGAGAGGGCTTCGGCAAGTCTTCAGAATATATTGCATCTCTGGGGACTTCAGCCTGAGCAGTGTGGCTTGGGGCACGAAGACTCCTGGCTCTCCAGGACAACTGCAGGTGGAACTCTTGCCCTCAGCGATGGCCCTGTCCCGCCGTTGGGTGCCCAATTGCGCATGAACACACACGAGCAGAGGGGACACAAACTCAACACTCTCCCATGGACCGGATGTGTGAGTGTTTGTGAATGCACAGTGGGGCACAGGGGGACATGGTGGGGCCTAAGTGCGAACGCAGGAGCAACGGGTCATGCCAATGCTCTGTATGGACTCACGAAACACACCACGAGCCAAGGCCTTGGTCAAGAAGTCAGCGATCTGCTTCCTTGACCGCACATCAAGCACACTGACAACGCCACGGGCAAGCATGTCGCGAATGTCACGATGTTCAATGCTGATGTGTTTCATACGGCTGTGGTGCACACCATCATTTCATGCAATTGCTTGTGCACTCGTGCTGTCACAATGATTAGGAATGCACACAACGTTGACAAACAACTCATGAAGCAAGCGGTGCAGCCAAACAGCCTCACATGTAGCGGAACCAAGCGCAATGTACTCTGCTTCCGCGGAACTACATGTCACACAGCCTTGCTTACCGCTGCGCCATGACACCGATGGTGGTGATGGAAGGAACACATAGCCGCCCCAACTCTGAGCATCAGTGTCATCGGCCCAGTCACTGTAAGCGTAGCCGTCCACTCTTCAGAGCGTGGCTCAGGGCGATCAAAGCCCTCGACCACCAGAGGACCCCAACGTGCACGAAAATCCAGCCCCAGGTCACGAGTGTACACAACATACCGCAACATCTAAACTGCAGCATCGTAGTGACCTGTCCAGGGACTCTGAGAGTACTGGGCAAGGATGTTTACTGCACATGCGATGTCCGGATGTGTCATGGTGGACAGGTACATGAGGCAGCCAATGATGGCTTGGTATAGTGTGGCAGGCACAAGCTCTCCCAGCATTCTCCTTATTGATGCGCTTCAGGGTTCCCTGACTGCGTGGGGTCATGGGTGTAGATGCATGTGGCACATGTGGAAGATCTGTGGCAAACTGCTCAGCAAGTGTATCAATGTATCGTGTCTGGTGCAGCTGAAGCACCCCTCGGGAGCGGGAGCCCTCAATCTGCGTGCCAAGAAACAGTTCTGCCTCACGGTCTTTCATCTGGTAGCGTGCCTGTAAGAGACCTTTCACGGTGGTAACGGCCTCAGGATTTGAAGAGGCGGTCAGCAGGTCGTCCACATACACAAGGACGAACACAGGGCACTTGGGCGAAACGCGCCTCACGTCAAGGTGCTGGAAATCTCCTTATTCCAGCAGCGTGGGGACTATTTCAAGCCATACAAGGCCTTCCGCAGCCAGCAGACATGGGGGGTGCCATCCTCAAACCCGGGGGGCTACACCATATAGATCTTCTCCTCCAGTGTCTAATGGAGGAAGGCGTTGTTGACGTCCATTTGGTGCAGTTCCCAGTCTCTGTGGGCTACAAGGCCTATCAGGGCCCGGCTCGTGGAGTACTTTCCGACGGGTGCAAAGGTCTCATGGAAGTCCTGCCCCGGGATCTGAGAAAAATCCCTGGCTATGAGTCAAACCTTGTAGCGCTCCATCGTCCCGTCCTTCTTCTTGATCTTGAACACCCACTTGGCGTTGACCACCTTTCGGCCAGGCAGAAGGTCCACGAGCTCAAACACGCCATACCCGGTCCGGGCATCAAACTCTGCCTGACAGGCTGTCTGCCACTCAGCCGAGTCAGGTTGTTGCAGAGCCGGTGAGCAGCTCTGAGGCAGTGGGTGACTGACCATGGGCAGCCAGGGCTGTGGCCTCGGCCACGGGACCAACAGCGGTCACTGTTAGGGCAGTAGCATTCTCGGCCAAAACCCCTTCGTGGCAGAGGAGCCTCTCGCCCTCCTCGTGGTTGGGATGCATGGTGAGGGCGGTGCCCGTCGAGCGAAGAGGGCATAAGCGGCCTCCGGGCACACGGGTGTATGGCTCAGGCTGTGAGGTGGAGGTCGCAGGAGAGGGTGCTTTGAGGTCTTGCGGTGAGGCCTCACCACGTTGGTCAGGCTCCAGGGCCAGGGCTGGCCTGTCTGGAGATGGTGTGTCAGGAGGTGGTGAGTCATGTATCTCAGGCAGCTCATGATGCCCATACTGTTCCAGATCTCACTCCAGGGGATTTGGGAAGTAAAGCTCATCAAACCGGAGGGGAATGACGCCTGGTGGAGAGGCTGGCCCATCATCGGAGAGTTCCTCCTCTGGGCTGTGGTCACCAGCTCTCCCTGCGTCGTCTGGTGCCTCGGCCTTGGCCTGCTCTCCCACAGGTCGTGGGGAAGCAGGGTGGTCTAGACTCTCGGGTGGAGGCACCGGTGGAACCTCTGGACGAGGTGCGGGCATGGGGAACAAGTGATCCAATGAGGACAGGGAGGGACCAGTGGCCTCATGTAGGTGTGGGTGATGTCTCGTGTCACGGTGTTTGCCGTAGGGCAGGTCCTCAAAAAACAAGGCATCCCGGCTCTCCACAATCTTGCGCGCCTCAGGGTCCCAGAAGCGGTATGCCTTGGATGGGGAAGCCAGCCCAAGGACAACACACATCCGCCCCCGCGGGTGCAGCTTCCCTGTCCTTAAGTCCTTAATGTACCACACACAGGCCATGGTTCCCCAGATGCGTGCGAGACGCAAGTCAGCGTGCGTCCCGTACCATCGTTCCCAAGAGGTTGTCGAAGCTGGAAAGGGGCCGTGTGGAATCCTGCTCCACACCCAAGTCAGGTATTTGACAGCCTCGGCGTAGAACGCGGGACTAGTGCCGGCCGCAACCAGCATTGTCCGAACGCCGTCACCGATGCTGCGGTCCATCTCTCAGCAACCATGTTCTTCTGTCTTGCTTTTTTCCGGCAGAAAATACAACCATGTTAAACGAGAGAAATCATCGATCAGAGTCAAGATGTAGCGAGCTCGCTCATGCAAAGTTTCAGGCAGTGGTCCCATGATGTCAGAGTGAACCAGCTGCAATGGGCGACTGGTGTGACTGACTGACGCGGGAAAAGGAAGGTGACGCATTTTGTCTTGTGCACAGTCAAGGCAATCTGCAGTGCAAGGAGGTGTAATTGTGGCCGGGTTCAGGCCGTCAGCAGGTTGTGTGCGAAGTAGTGTGCGGAGAGCAGGTGTACCAACGTGGCAAAGCCGGCCATGGAGCAAGCGAGCATAGGCAGTCAAGACAGAGTGTGCGATCAGCGCATGCGCGGCAACAGAAGAAGCGGGGCACAGGGCATTCTCACGGTACAGGCGATTCACGACACGAACCTAGAGCACAATCTGTTTGGAAACTTTCTGACGGATTGTGCACTGTTCATCATCTTGAGATATGGTCATGCCGGCACGTGCAAGGGCTGTGGTGGACTGTTAACTCAAGCAGAAATGAGGGATATACAACACATCTGTGAGGCACACCTCTCCCATGGGCCCATGCAACTTGACCACGGCTACCCCCTGGACCTCTAGTGGCTTCCCGGACCCTGTTTTGACTGCTCCACAGGCCCCAAGAACTGAAACCACTCTCGACGGGATGTCATGGTATGTGTCGCTCCCGAGTCCACTACCCATGTCCCATCATTCTCCCGCTCACTACTCGTGATGGTGGTGATGGCTACCTCACCCTCACTGAACGCAGGTACCTCTGCCCCAGACCAACCTCTCACTCGTCGTTAGCACTCACGTTCCCAACTCTTGACCCACTGACTCTCACTGTCGCTCACTGTGGTCAGAACACACTCATCAAGCATAGCCATGCCATTCCCACCTGATGCCCTGTCACACACACTCCCACCTCCCCGTGGCGCATGGTCGGCGAGGTGGATGCCGGCTGGCTGAAGGAGACGACGCAGATGTGCATCCTCAGCATGCAGATCGGGTGGTCCACCAGGGGGATCACGGGAAACAAGTGGTGCTGCTGCTGCTGCCTCTGGTGCATCGAACCACTCCCAGCCCCCTCGGTCTTGTACTGCTGCTGCAGGGGCTGCCTCAGCAGCATAAGCACGGCCACCAAGCTGTTGACAAGGCTGCTGCTGATGCTTGCGCTGCTGCTGCTGCTGCTGCTGCTGCTGCTGCTGTGGGCGCTGAGGCTGCTGCTGCTGCTGCTGCTGCTGCTGCTGCTGCTGACATTGGGGCAGCAGTGGCATCCGCCCCAGACGTGAGGAGCTGCATGCGAAGACGGCCCTCACAGGCCATAATTTCGGTGAGAGCAAAGTTCAGCATAGACTTGCTCTTGCGCAGCATGCGCCTGTTGGCGACGACGAGCTCATGGACGCGCTCGTACTCTGCGTCTAGGCGAGTGATCAGGTGC
>SZWC01004574.1:110384-141304 GCA_023375785.1 Penium margaritaceum
GGGGGGGGGATAAAGTGCATGTAAACCAGAACGTTTGAAGATGGTCATCACAAATGGCAATGTTTCAACCGGAAAACCGTTTTCCACAAGGCAGCCCGAGGATTTTGCAGTCATGTTCACCTGCAGGGCTGTTACAGTACCGCGGTATTGTACCGCGGTACGGTAATCTTTTGGCCTTCCCGTTCCGGTAACGGTACTGACATAGAAGGGTACCTATCTTCAGTACCACGGTAATGTACCGTGGTACAACACCGCGGTACAGTATTAGCATGTGTAGAAAAAATGGTATTCCTTACATACCGTGAATACCGTCGAATTCCTTCCATACGTTGAATACCACGGTACCGTTCCAGTATCGGTACCAACAGGGATGTTAGCGTTACATGCCGTACCACAGTATACCGCAATACCATACCATGGTATTGTGGTACCGCGGTACGTTTTTATACCTTGCGTTACCGTTACGTTATCGGTACGCAGGTCCCAGAAAAGAAAGCTGTTTGTTGTAAGTAAATATTGACCGCTTGCATAGCATCATCATTACCATACATACCGCATATGAGTACCGTGGTATGGTAATGCGGTATTCTTTCTTTTGTTGGTTGACCAAGATTAAAACGTCTAGTATCCCTGTGCGCACCTCCTCCAACTCAGCCACTAAAGAAAGTACATCTACGCTCAATTTTCAATTATCTAGCCACAGTGTTTACATTGCGTTACAGTGTATACTGTGGTACCATGCTAATACCACGATATGCCCATAACGATAACGTGGGTACCACCTTATCGTTACACTACCGGTATGGACCTGCTAGAACTCTATGATACCGCGGTACCATAGAGTTCTAGCAGGTCCATACCGGGCAGCGTCCAACAACGCTGCCCGCACCGATTCGGCTCCCAGCGCCAATTTGGGTGCCCTCGAGCACCACCGCCCCCACCTCCACCCAGGCCGACTCGTGGACCAGCGCGCCCGGGTGCACCAGCCCGACCCCGTTGGCCCACTCCCGCATGCCCGCCGGCTCCACCATCCAACCCGGCCCGCTGGGCGCATGCACATGCGGCGGCGGCACCACCGCGTAGCCGTCGCCGTCACCGATGCTGCCGGCATCGCCGCTTGACGCCTCCCCTCTCGACGCTTCGCCATCGTTCGCCCCGCCCGCGTCATCATCGTACCTGTCATTGCTGTCGGACGAAGGCATCGGCTTCTCCACCGCCGCTGCCGCAGCTGCTGCTAAAGTGACACCCCGTCGCCCCCTTCCGCTGGTGGTAGCGAGGGAGGTGTAGCAGCAGCAGTTGCTGCTGCTGCTGCTACTGCTGCTGCTGCTGCTGCTGGAGCTGCTGATGCTGCCCTGAGAGACGCAGGCATGCGGCAAGCAGATGGTTCGAAGACCGCAAGGCGAAGAGACAGCGGGAGTGGTAGCTACAGCTGCTGCTCGCACTGCCGCTGTTGGCAGGGCCACAAGAAGAGAGGAGGCCAGGTCCATCATCCTGCCTCCTCCTCCTCCTCTTCCTCCTGCTGCTGCTGCCCCGTTTCAAAGCCGGGGTGACCGACAGATTCTGCGCAGCCAGGGGGTGCGCAATGGACGTCATCATCTTCCGCAACGCCGAATATCGCAGAGCGAAAGACGGAAAGGTGGAGAGGGAGAGCGGGAGGCGGAGGGGGAGGGAGGAGGTGAGGAGGGAAGGTGCGGGTGCGTGGGGAAGAGTTGTTGCTGCTCCCTGCCGCCGACGCAATGATGGGGGGAGATGCCCCCTGGCTTGCCCACACCGTGGCCTCCGGCAGTGGTGGCAGGCTGGAGGGCTGCGGAAGGCTGGAGGGCTGCGGAAGGCTGGAGGGTGGCAGGAGGGATAGTTTTTGGTCCCAAACATCTGACCACAGAGCCTGGAAAACCGACCTNGCTGCTCGCACTGCCGCTGTTGGCAGGGCCACAAGAAGAGAGGAGGCCAGGTCCATCATCCTGCCTCCTCCTCCTCCTCTTCCTCCTGCTGCTGCTGCCCCGTTTCAAAGCCGGGGTGACCGACAGATTCTGCGCAGCCAGGGGGTGCGCAATGGACGTCATCATCTTCCGCAACGCCGAATATCGCAGAGCGAAAGACGGAAAGGGGGGGAGGTGGAGAGGGAGAGCGGGAGGCGGAGGGGGAGGGAGGAGGTGAGGAGGGAAGGTGCGGGTGCGTGGGGAAGAGTTGTTGCTGCTCCCTGCCGCCGACGCAATGATGGGGGGAGATGCCCCCTGGCTTGCCCACACCGTGGCCTCCGGCAGTGGTGGCAGGCTGGAGGGCTGCGGAAGGCTGGAGGGCTGCGGAAGGCTTGGAGGGCTGCGGAAGGCTGGAGGGCTGCGGAAGGCTGGAGGGTGGCAGGAGGGATAGTTTTTGGTCCCAAACATCTGACCACAGAGCCTGGAAAACCGACCTCTTATGGTGGTGTGCACCACCACATGTTGTCACCGGTTTGAAAGAATTGTTCAGCTCACACATTGGGAATTCTGGTTCATTTGCTTCAAACCATCGAGCTGAAACACATTGAAAACCGACCTGTAGTGGTGTGCACCACAAGTTGTCCAATGTCACTCTCATTTGATCAACACACTGGCTGTAAGCATAGCAACGTTGAAGCAAGAAGTGGCAGATGAGTACAACCACTGCAACTGCAGCAAAAGCATATCTAGTCACTGGTCATGTCACACAAGACATCACCCTAGAAAGAAAAAGCCATGCAAGATTTTTTGTTTGGTGCTGTGCACCACAGACTTGGTGGTCATCACGTTTGAGACTGAAATCCAACACCGGTTTACAAACCTGTGTTGGATAGCTGGACTCATTTTTTAATCTGTCTTGAGAGGATAAATGTGCAATCCGTGGGGGGCATTGTGTGTGGGATTGAAAGAGAAATGTAGAATTTAATTCGTGGGGGGCTAGCAGAGGGGATTGTCACTGAACCAAATATTGATCTTAAGGTCAAAAGACTGTCATGTTTTACTGTCAAGTGCTTCAGGCACAGCGTGTTCTATGGCCAATTTCTTCTGAAATATTGTGTTGTGCAAAAAAGTGTTCCAATCCTCACATCCAGATTGTTGAGGGTATCAGGCCTATGTCCACAAATGGTGTGAGAAGCCAAGTCTGTTGAATCGGTTTGGATCGGATTTTAACCAATCCGATCAGGTGTTCGCATCGCATGTGTTGTGAGCTGCTCAGAGCAGCTCACAACACATGCTGAACATATCGTTCAGAATAGAATTAATTGTGTTAATGTTTTGTTTCTAGCTCATTTTGTTGTGTGTCTTATTTCATCACTTGCACATGCTGCAGGAACTTCCGTGGCAATCAACTGGCAGGCAGCATTCCATCATCCATTGGTGCTCTGACAAAACTCAAAAGGCTGTGAGTGACTAATGCAGGCATTACAACAAGCAGGAAATAGGTTGACAATAGAATTGAGGTTGACAGAAAGGCAAGGGAGGAAAATGGAGGGTATGTATATATAGTATATCCTTTGAGTGCGGTACATTCTTTCTTTCTCCATAAAAGCAGCCGTTGATCTATCAGCCAGACCTGTTGCTTTGAAACAGTTCAAAGGTTCTGTTTGATTTAAGCCCGTGCAATTTTGGTTCATTTCGCTTAAAACCATTTGAAGCAGAAGGTGCACCGAGCATGTCCGGATTCATAGGCTATGTCTGTCAGGCTCTGATTGTTTCTCTCACACATTGAAAACAAACCCGTCATGGTGTGCACCACATTGTCACATTTCAATCTTATTGGCCTGTTACCTACACACTGGCGGTAGGCATAGCAACGTTGCAGCAAGGAGTGGCGGATAGAGTACAAGCATTGAAACAACAGTGAAAGCATTTCAGGTCACTCATCATGTCACAAGACACGTCACCTCAGAAGAAGAGAAGCCATTGATCTTCATCTGTGGGCAGCTGGCGGAGAGGACTGTCACTAGAACCAAAAAAAGATTTTAAAGACTGTCTCATACTATACTGTCCCATTGACGATCTGCATGTAATTGCAGTGAATGTTTCATGATAACGTTTTTCCTAGTTCTGTTGCACGTTTTTTCAGGCACAGGGTGTTCTATGGCCAATTTGTTACTTCTATGGGGAAAAGCCCATAGCCACAACACGATCTCATCTGAAATATTGCAGTGTTTGCCAGAGACTTGTAGACTTAGGTTGGAGTCGACCAATCGATGAGCTTAGTCGGGACCCCCCTAAGTGAAGTCGGAAAAGAGGGTTGGGGGGGGGGNGGGGGGGGGAGTGCGACACTCAATGAGGACTCCTCGCCGTAGGTTGACCGTCGAGGTCAACATACGCCGAGTAGTCCGGGTAGTGGTTTTTGTTTTTCCACTGACGTCCAACCGTGCCATAGGCCCAGTAGAGGGGGCGACCTGGCTCAACTGGGTTGACTGGGCCGACAGAGTCAACTGGGTCGACTGGGCCGACTGGGTCGGCTGGGTCGTGAGAAACTCGCTGCAAATCTAATGCAACTGATTTGACGGGAAACGGTCAGGTGTATAGGGAGCTTAGGTCAGTTAGTGGCAGCCATGGATCCACACCACCAACGCTAAGTGTCAAGCTCGAACACCTATGAGCTCGAGCGGGTGAGCCGTGATGAGCGAGACTCACCGGTCGGTTGGCAAGCAGGGCTCGTTAGCGCAACATGCTCGAGCGAGGGCAAAGCCCTTGAGTGTCACCAAATCGGAGAACTCGCCCCCATCCACAATCACCCTGTTTCTTAAATTTGACGTTTGAATCCTTTTGAATTATGTGATCCTTAGTTTCCACCAATTTTTCAGGGTTTGAATTATTTATGTGTTCCTAATTCATTGAACTCGTGATGGCCCTACTCCTTGAATTCGACCAAAGGGTGGGTGCAATTTCTATCTGCTCCTTAAATTTGATGACTGCCTCGAAGCGAGCGTCTGGCGAGCACTGTCGCGCACTGTCGTGTGCGCAGATTCTGCATGTGACAGGGCGTGTTCGCCAGTACTGCCAAACGCGCCCCCAGTGACGTGCCGAATCTGTGCGTGTCACCTGCGCGCGTAGGTGACGTGCGCACATTCGGGGCGCGCGCACACACACGCGCGCACATACTTCACGCACACATACAGGGTTGTGCCCTGTTCGAACTCTTCGCTCGACGTCGAGCAAAGAGCAAAGAGAACAGGGCACAACCCTGTATTATTCAAGGTATGACCAAGTGGCCATACAGGTATGACCAAGTAACCCAAAAAACTATTTCGACCCTCACACCTTAAATTCGACGATTTTAGACTTGAAATATTCATGTGTTCCATTAAATTCGTTGATCGAAATAACGGTTCAAGTTGTACGAAGGAAAAAAACATTAAAATCGAAATTACAGATCACCGGGGTATCCATCAAATCCCAAGCAAAGTCACTTACTATGCTAGGACTAATCTAGGTTCCCGAGAAGCGTACCACATTGCAATTCTAAGGGCATCCATAGGTTTCATGGAACCTATCAAGGAACCAATACAGACACAAAGGGCAGCGCTGCGAGAAGGAGGCAAGCACACGAGAGACGCCTCATGGGTCTGCGTCCATCCAGCGTGACTCAGAGGCTCAGTGTGCGTCACCTTGACCCTCTTGGTCTGCATGCCCTGCGCACTCATACCCACACCGGAAGGAAAGATGTATAGAAAGAGGATTAACACGCCCCCTTGGATGTGAGTGCGGTCGGGATGCAACCAAGGTGTGCACATTGACGGCCAAGAGCTTGAGACAGGAGTGCCTTGGTAAGGAAGTCATCCAGCTGAGCATCACCGCTGATGGGGCACGTTTGGACGGCACCTACCTCGACTGCTTCTCGGGCAAAATGGTGCTCTAAACTAATGTGCTTTGTACGAGGATGTAACACACCGTTATTTGCTGCAATGCGGCGTGCGGCAGAGCTGTCACTGTGAAGTGCTATGGCGTGAGTGTGCAGTCCCAATTCCTCAAGCAATCGTGCCAACCAAATGCATTCACATGCAGCTTCACCCAACGCCATGTACTCAGCTTTTGCTACACTCCGTAACACAAAGGAGTGCTCCTCACTACCCCACGGCACTATGGTTCCCAACACTCAAAACACATAATCACCACGACTACGGGCCTCACAATCACGTGCATAATCACTGTCACAACACCCATCCAACAGAGGACTCTCGGAGGATGCAAAGACCAAACCAAGCTCAGCTGTGTCCATCACATAGCGCAACAGCTTCAGCAATGCTTTTAGATGTCTGCTTCATAGTTGATTGAATTGTGCCCGCACGTTGACTGCGTAGGAGATGTCTGGGCGTGTGGTGGAAGCAAGATATGACAAACTGCGAGTGATCAGCCTGTANAAAGGAGTGCTCCTCACTACCCCACGGCACTATGGTTCCCAACACTCAAAACACATAACCACCACGACTACGGGCCTCACAATCACGTGCATAATCACTGTCACAACACCCATCCAACAGAGGACTCTCGGAGGATGCAAAGACCAAACCAAGCTCAGCTGTGTCCATCACATAGCGCAACAGCTTCAGCAATGCTTTTAGATGTCTGCTTCATAGTTGATTGAATTGTGCCCGCACGTTGACTGCGTAGGAGATGTCTGGGCGTGTGGTGGAAGCAAGATATGACAAACTGCGAGTGATCAGCCTGTAGAGTGTGGGGTCACTGTCCGGTCCATAATCAGTGGTGTTTGCATCCAGGACGTGTGCGAACACATCAGGGCTCACTGGTGAATGCTGTCGTGAAAGATGCTATACTAGGTGTTGGAAACGTGCCGTGAGATGTGCAATGAGCCGTCCTTGATGCAAGCTGAGTGTGCGAGCAGCCCTCAAGGCCCATACATGGCCTTGAGGAGCAGCCACACGCTATCTGTACCATCATCAAACCCCTCTGCCTGCTTGACATACAGCTCTTCCTCGAGTGGGCTATTGAGGAAGGCGTTCTTCACATAAGGCTGTTAACAGAGTTTACCCGAGTTGAACTCTACTCTAACTCGCCCGAACTCGCGAGTTAGAGTTTGAGCTCAAACTCGCGCTGCCCCCGGGCGAGTTGAACTCTACTCGACTCACCTGGCAAGGGTCAAACTCGGACTCTAACTCTAACTCTAAGGTTGGATCAAAGGCGACTCGAGTCCGAGTTTGGCGCCCCGAGTTAGGGTTCAACTCGAACTTGGAGCGCACTTAAAGGCAAAGGGCGAGGCGAGTTTGGCGAGTTTGAGGCAAACTCGCCTCTAAACTCTTCAACTCTGACTCAAGTGGGGTGGGGGTTGAGGGGTGGAGTGAGGAGGTGGGGGGGGGGGGGGGGGGGGGGGGGGGGGGGGGNGGAGGGGCGAGTTGGAGTCCGAGTTCAAAACTCTGAACTCGGAGCGCTCCGTCTGGTGTGAGTCAGAGTTCGTAATCTAAAAACTTGGACTCTAACTCAACTCGACTCAACTCGTGGCCTGGGTTCCCAACTCTAACTCTGACTCCTACCCTCCGAGTTGAACTCTAACTCGGGCGCTCCGAGTTAGAGTTGAACTTGGACTGGCGAGTTAGAGTCGAGTATGCTCAACTGAACTCTACCCGCGTAAGACATTAACAACCTTCACATCCATTTGATGTATCTCCCAGTCCTCATGGGCCGCTACACCCAACAATGCCCAACTAGTTCCATACTTTCTAACTGGGGCATATGTGTCTGTGAAGTCTTGACTATGTACTTGGTGAAATCCCTTTGAAACCAGCCTTGCTTTGTGTTTTTCGATGAGTCCAGCCAAGTTCCTTTTGAGTTTGTACACCCATTTGACATTGATGGCTTTCCGCCCGGGTGGCAGCTGAATGAGTTCATACACCCCATGCTCCAGAAGGGCATTCAGCTCGGCTACCATAGCCTTCTCCTACTCCTACGTATCAGTGCGCCCCCTGGCCTTAGCAAGGGTTTGAGGTTCCATTTTAGTGTGGTCCATGTTCACAGGTCCGGCTGCATAATAAAACTGTTGATAGTTCACACGCGCCACATTACGCGAGGAGCGACATACCGGCTGTGGTGATGGTGTTTCTGTGCTCTCCGTGGTGTTATGAGACACGTGGGTCTGGAGCCTAGTCGGTGTATGAGGAGCACTGGATTCTGTGTTACGCAGGTCAGTGGGTGTCAAAAGATCTGTCGGTACCGGTGATGTTGCTGTTATGTTCTCTTGTTGGCATGACAGTTCTGTGTGCATAGTGGGTGTGTGAGGCACAAACACAGGCACGCTCACATAGTCTGCGTATTGCTCTGGAAGGGTGATGAGTGGGACATGGCGCAAGGTGCAGAAATGTTTGTATTGCATGTGTTCCAGGAAAGAGGCATCCCTCATGTGAGACTCCTAAGGCACACCTTCGACCTCGTGGACTGAGTTTATGGTCTCTTTGGGGCTGTGCAAGCCACACGCAAGCCACAGTGCCCCACACCCTCGCTGGCCTCAACTCAGCCTTTTCCTTAAAGCACCGCTCCAATGGTGTGACTGACTTGGGCAGGGGCCCCTGTGGTACCCTGTCCCATACCCAAGTCACGTAGTTGACGGCTTCTTCCTAGAAACCGAAGGACAGAATGGGCTCATTCAGCAGAGTGCGCAACGCATCACCAAGAGTCTTGTGCCACCTTTCTGCCACACCATTTTGTGGTGGTGTGTATGGGGCAGTGGTTTGATGCTCAATTCTTTTGGCTTTTAATTCTGTTGTTCAAGCACCCATGAAGTCTCCTCCTCTGTCTGTGTGCAGTATCAGCAGTTTGCAGCCAATCTCCTGCTCAGCAAGGGGTATCCACTCAGCTATGGCACGTTGGGCATCCGCTTTTGACTTCAGCAGGAATGCCCAACGAAAGCGATTGTAGTCGTCTGTCAGTGTGAGAATGTATTGGGACCCATACAAGACAGAGGACACCGGCATGGGTCCCGTCAGGTCTGCATGGACAAGTTCAAGAGGGGCCTTGCAAACCTTCTCTGACCTGGGAAAGGTCTGTCTGTGGGCCTTACCTTCCTGACAGTCAAGGCAGGCGCATCTGCGCCGAGGCCATGTGGACAGTCTGTGGGCAGGAGCTCATGTGCTATTGTGAGTTCAATCATGTCCGTGACAAGGTTAGTGTTGATGTGTGCTAGGCGACGGTGTAGCAAGTCTTTGTTCTTGTTGTCAGTTGCTGTGATGACATGTTTTTGTGGCCTGTGTGAGTTCGTCTGAATCAGTGGAAATAGAGTGAGGCAGTAGAGCATGTCCACATGCAATGGTCCATCAGCCAACAGAGCCTCAGCAGCACCCAAAAGCATACATCGTTGCTTCTGTGTCAGAGTGGACATGTTCGCTTGGCGGTCTAGCTGCCCCCCGGACAAAAGGTTCACTTTCAACTTGGGCACGTACAGCACACCAGTCAGCCATAGGACCCCCTAGGTGCTTGCAGGGCTGCTATACCCATGCCCTCAACCTCCAACACTTCCTCAGACCCTNCATCAGCCAACAGAGCCTCAGCAGCACCGAAAAGCATACATCGTTGCTTCTGTGTCAGAGTGGACATGCTCGCTTGGCGGTCTAGCTGCCCCCCGGACAAAAGGTTCACTTTCAACTTGGGCACGTACAGCACACCAGTCAGCCATAGGACCCCCTAGGTGCTTGCAGGGCTGCTATACCCATGCCCTCAACCTCCAACACTTCCTCAGACCCTGTTTTCACACCCTCCACATTAAGTGCCACATATAGCGACAAAAACAACTGACAATGTGGTAACATGTGATGCTACGCAGCAGTGTCAAACAACCATTCATGCATGGGAAGTGAGTATGACGTGGTAACATGAGTGTGCGCCAATCGCTGAACTGGTGACTGTGGCATCGCCGTTCGTTCTAGAGGCCAAAGCTCCGTGGGCACTATCCATCCAGTAGCAGGAGCTCTGACCGTGAGCTACTGAGACGCGGTCATATCCGTGTAGATGCGCTGCGCCCACTCTGGTGCGGGGACTAGGGCGACCGAGTTCAGTGGCACGTGGACAGGGCCTTGGTAGAAAGAGAGTGGCCCCAGATAGGGCGGCTGACCCGGCAACAGCTGTACCAGAGATGGCGCGGAGGTGACTCCGCCAAAGGGCATCAGTGCCCGAGGTCTTGTGGTCATCGGTGTGGACCATGCTGGTGGCTGCAGCTGCTGTCCACACTCCGGACGAAGCGATGGAGTTGTGAACCACTACTCCGGTTGCTGCTGCTGTGATGGCATCATGATGCGCTGAAGATCTGGGCACGCACAGAAGAAGTGATCGGGTTTGACGCAGTAGTTACAGGTGCGGAGTCCACCGCCACCCCGACCACGTCCTCGTCCCGCGCCAGGCTGAGTGCATGTATCTCTCGATCCCCAACCTCCTCCGCCTCTACCTCCTCCCTAAGCGGAGTTGGTAAGAAGACCCGTTGAAGACTGATGCACAAAGGTACTGGGCGATGGAGTGGTGGCCTCTCGGGCCTTACCATAGAGGATGTCCTCATGATGCGCTTAAGATCTGGGCATGCGCTGAAGATCTGACCCGCTACGAGGGTCTGTTGGGTGCTCCCCTTTTCCCTCCAAAGCGGAAGTGACGGATGGCGAAAGATTGGTTGTCGAGCAGCGCCTGGACTAGGGCATTGAAGGCCCACAGTAGGATGCGGTCCTCAGTTGCATCGCTCGAGGGTGAGAGGTATAGCTCCTCCAACCCGTGCTCCGCCGCCCACGCAAGGAGACGTCTTTCCACACAAGAAAGTCACGCGCCCCCAAAACAGGCAGCGTAAGGTCCTTTTGAGTCATCACTCTACTGAGATCCTCCCATGTCACTGTAATAGCGCCAGCTCCTCCACTAGCCCCGACGCCGGTGCCTGCGCCTGCTCCAGCGGATGCACCACTGCTCCCCCTTCCTTCCCTTGCCCTTCAAGCACTGAACCCGCTTGACTTGTGGTTCCTGAGGTGCTCGCACGTCCTAGGATGGCGCCGTGAGCCCTGGCCCTTCTCGTTGCCCACCGACGATATTTCGACAGCAATTTGCCGGGCCCACTTTGGGCCTAGTTTTAAGTCGTGAGCTCATGGAACCCGCCTTTTCTTGGTCTAGGGAGCCCTCTCAGGCCACCTGCAACCTAGCCGCTCTGTGGGCTGAGGGACCCCGCCTCCGCCTCTAGGTGGCTGGTTGGCGCTTGGGCACTCCCTCCCACGCATTTCTCGCCCTTGCAAGCTTCCCCTTCTCCCACCTTTGCTGTCCACGTGCGCCCTGGGGGAGGGCCTTCGACGGCCCTTAGCAGCGTGCGCGACCCGTTTTTGCGGCGGCTGCGCGGATCTAGATCCGCACGTGGCCCAGCCACCTCCTTTCTCCCTTGGCAATGCCTCCATATGTCGCTACCAGGCTTAGGAAGACGCTCTGATACCATGAGAAACTTGTTGCAAACCTAATGCAATTGATTTGACAGGAAACGGTCAAGTGTGTATGGAGCTTAGGTCAGTTTAGTGGCAGCCATGGATCCACACCACCTACGCTAAGTGTCAAGCTCGAACACCTAGGAGCTCGAGCGCATGAGCCTTGATGTGCGAGATTCACCAGTCGGCCAGCGAGCAGGCTCGTTAGCGCAACATGCTCGAGCGAGGGCAAAGCCCTTGAGTGTCACCAAATCGGGGAACCCACCTCCATCCACAGTTATCCATCGAATCCCAAGCAAAGTCACTTCCTATGCTAGGACTAATCTAGGTTCTTGAGAAGTGTACCAAACTGCAAGTCTGAGGGCATCCATAGGTTTCATGGAACCTATCAAGGAACCAGTGTGTCTCCTCAATGTCTGCAATGCAGACAATGAGGAGGCAGTATTGCGAGAGGGAGGCAAGCACACGAGAGACAAACGATGGGTCTGCGTCGGTCCAACGTGACTCAGAGGCTCAGTGTGCGTCACCTCCACTCTCTTGGTTAGCATGCCCCGCGCACTCATGTCCACGCCGAAGGGAAAATTATACACAGAGAGGATTAACAGGTCGACTGGGTCGACTAGGCCGACTGGGTCGACTGGGCCGACTNAACACCTAGGAGCTCGAGCGCATGAGCCTTGATGTGCGAGATTCACCAGTCGGCCAGCGAGCAGGCTCGTTAGCGCAACATGCTCGAGCGAGGGCAAAGCCCTTGAGTGTCACGAAATCGGGGAACCCACCTCCATCCACAGTTATCCATCGAATCCCAAGCAAAGTCACTTCCTATGCTAGGACTAATCTAGGTTCTTGAGAAGTGTACCAAACTGCAAGTCTGAGGGCATCCATAGGTTTCATGGAACCTATCAAGGAACCAGTGTGTCTCCTCAGTGTCTGCAATGCAGACACTGAGGAGGCAGTATTGCGAGAGGGAGGCAAGCACACGAGAGACAAACGATGGGTCTGCGTCGGTCCNGGACCCCGCCTCCGCCTCTAGGTGGCTGGTTGGCGCTTGGGCACTCCCTCCCACGCATTTCTCGCCCTTGCAAGCTTCCCCTTCTCCCACCTTTGCTGTCCACGTGCGCCCTGGGGGAGGGCCTTCGACGGCCCTTAGCAGCGTGCGCGACCCGTTTTTGCGGCGGCTGCGCGGATCTAGATCCGCACGTGGCCCAGCCACCTCCTTTCTCCCTTGGCAATGCCTCCATATGTCGCTACCAGGCTTAGGAAGACGCTCTGATACCATGAGAAACTTGTTGCAAACCTAATGCAATTGATTTGACAGGAAACGGTCAAGTGTGTATGGAGCTTAGGTCAGTTTAGTGGCAGCCATGGATCCACACCACCTACGCTAAGTGTCAAGTTCAAACACCTAGGAGCTCGAGCGCATGAGCCTTGATGTGCGAGATTCACCAGTCGGCCAGCGAGCAGGCTCGTTAGCGCAACATGCTCGAGCGAGGGCAAAGCCCTTGAGTGTAACCAAATCGGGGAACCCACCTCCATCCACAGTTATCCATCGAATCCCAAGCAAAGTCACTTCCTATGCTAGGACTAATCTAGGTTCTTGAGAAGTGTACCAAACTGCAAGTCTGAGGGCATCCATAGGTTTCATGGAACCTATCAAGGAACCAGTGTGTCTCCTCAGTGTCTGCAATGCAGACACTGAGGAGGCAGTATTGCGAGAGGGAGGCAAGCACACGAGAGACAAACGATGGGTCTGCGTCGGTCCAACGTGACTCAGAGGCTCAGTGTGCGTCACCTCCACTCTCTTGGTTAGCATGCCCCGCGCACTCATGTCCACGCCGAAGGGAAAATTATACACAGAGAGGATTAACAGGTCGACTGGGTCGACTAGGCCGACTGGGTCGACTGGGCCGACTAGGCCGACTGGGTCGACTGGGCCGACTGGGTCGAGTGGGTCGACCAGGCCGACTGGGTCGACTGGGTCGACTGGGCCGATTGGGTCGACTGGGTCGACTGGGCCGACTAGGCCGACTGGGTCGACTGGGCCGACTGGGTCGAGTGGGTCGACCAGGCCGACTGGGTCGACTGGGTCGACTGGGCCGATTGGGTCGACTGGGTCAACTGTGCCGACTGGGTCGACTAGGCCGACTGGGTCGACTGGGTCGACCGGGTCGACTAGGCCGACTGGGTCGACTGTGCCAACTCGGTCGACTGGGAGTCGACGCCAGCCACTTGGAGGCTCTGGCATCTTGTGTTGTGCAAAAAGGTGTCCCAATCCTCACATCCGGATTGTGGAGGGTGTGAATCTATGTCCACAAAAGGTTGAGCAGCTCACAACACACGCTGAACATACTGTTTGTGTTTTCATGGATTGTGTCAATGTTTCATTTCTAGCTCATTTTGTTGTGTGTCTTATTTCATCACTTGCACATGCTGCAGGGATTTGAGTTTCAATCTACTGTCAGGCATCGTTCCAACATCCATTGGTGCTCTGGTGAATCTGGAATACTTGTGAGTGACTAATGCAAGCATGAAACAAAAAGGCAAGAGATAGGTTGACAAAAAGGCAAGGGAGGAAAATGGAGGGTATGTATACATTTTATTTCCTTTTTTTTAGCTAAATCTTGGTTAATGAGAAGGAGCATGCAAATGCCGCCCCTGACCGGCACATCTACGGGGTATGAAAACATGCAAAAGCCGCCACCCAAGGCACAAGAAAGACGAAAGGGAAAGCAAGGAAACAAGCGTAAAGGACGGAGGAGACTCTCCTCGCTTTCCAACGGTACAATGTAGCAAAGGTCAGACAGCGTAACAGGGCCAAGGGGCCACGGCCGCGGCAGCTCAACAGGCATGACACTGCCCAGCGCCGGGTTCATTCCACCACACCACAAGCCGAAGTCCCTGAGCACATGACACTGCTGCCGAGTTCCAGCAACGGACAGCCGCTGCGCGAACAAGGACACCGCCCGCGCCGGCCACCCTGGCTGGTCAGCCTCGCTGCGCCTGCCCCGACCCCTCTCGAGGCACAACGCCGCCAAACGCCGGATGAAGCGCCAACAATCCGGGTGCGCTACATTCTTTCTTTCTCCATAAAAGCAGCCGTTGATCTATCAGCCAGACCTGTTGCTTTGAAACAGTTCAAAGGTTCTGTTTGATTCAAGCCCGGGCGACTTTGGTTCGTTTCGCTTCGAACCATTTGAAGCAAAAGGTTCACCGAGCATGTCCGGATTCATAGGCTGTGTCTGTAAGGCTCTGATTGTTTCTCTCACAAAATGAAGATTAACCCATTATGGTGTGCACAAGTTGTCACATTTCAATCTTATTGGTCTGTTACCAACACACTGGCGGTAGGCATAGCAACGTTGCAGCAAAAGCATATCTAGTCACTGGTCATGTCACACAAGACATCACCCTAAAAAGAAAAAGTCATGCAAGTTTTTTTGTCTGGTGCTGTGCACCACAGACTTGGTGGTCATCACGTTTGAGACTGAAATCCAACACCGGTTTACAAACCTGTGTGTAATGACTAGAAACAATTTTTGTCCCCGGTCCATCTTGAAAATAGATATGCAATCTGTGCCCCCCCCCCCCCCCCCCCCGGGATGGGGGGTGGGGTGGAGGGGCTTGTGCGCGGGAAAGGTACAGTTTTACGAACCTGTGGGAGGCTGGCAGAGGGGACTGTCATTGAACCGAATATTGATTGTACAGTCAATAGACTGTATGATATTAGACTGTCCCAGTGACGGTCTGTACGTAATTGTCATGAATGTTTGATGATAATGTTTTTTTAATAAATTTTAAGAATAAAACGCCTTAAGCCTTGAAGGGAATGACCTTGTGCACAATCTCGTCACTCAATGTCTGCACCTGGGCGTGCAGTTCTCCTAGTTCTGTTGCACGTTCTCTAGACACAGCACGGGCAACATGCCATAGCCACGGCGTCATATGGAATAGTGTGTTATGCAAATGGTGTCAACAGCTCATTACATACACTCAACATATTGTTGAGATTAAGATCCCATCTCACTTCTTTGTTTTTTTATCACAGTTTCTTCATAGTGAGGTGGGATGTGCACTTTTCATATTTGTTGGGTTCTCTCAGCTAGCAATGTCTGCCACCAAGCACTTTCCATGCACAACAAACTCATGTGTGCGATTCCAAACCCATGTTACGTCCCATCGTACTATTTCTCGACCATGGCATGTCTCGTCGCTCCACTCTGCTGCCCAACAGGAGTCTGCCTGGCACAGTCACGTGTCCAGAGAGCAGTGTTCCCTGCCCAGGACTGAATACTAGATCTGAGTTTTGCGGGAGGTCTTGCTACAAATTCTGCAGCGACTGCAACAAAGGTGAGGTTGTAGGGCAATCACGTGCAATTGAAGCACCGTTGCGCAACTTTGTTTGTTACTGGGTGGGAATCAACATCATCTCATGAACTAAGCATGTGCTGACTCATTTGAAAACAGAAACGTCGGGCTTGCCATCGACTTCAGCCAGTGTGATAACTGGCACTCAGTACTCGTGATAATGTCGGTATTGGGGCGTCCGAAGGGACGCCCCAAGTTGACGGCATCGTTGATGTGACTTTGACAGGTGTGGTGGGGAGGAAAGAGTCCCACAGTCCAAAAATGCAGAGGGCTGGGATCCCGCAGGGCGGGGGTGACCCCCCCCCCTCCCCGCTCTCCCACCGGTTCATGAGCGAACCGGTGGCACGCAGACTGTGTTGCGTGTCGGTTGACGAGCGCGTCACCTGTTGACAGTCAGAGCTGCACCTCAGTTGACGCTGACCCCTTCTGCCGTCATGTTGACACATGGCAACATGACTACAGCCAAAGCTGCGCGTCAGTTTGACACGCAACTTTTTGTTTTTGGCCTCGCTACAAGACGAAAGGGAGGGAGGGAAGATGGAGAAAAAAGACCGTCTGTGGGCCGCCACAGCTCCTTGCCGCCTGCATGGCGGCCATGGTGGAGACAGCGGCACAGCAGGGACTTCGAGTGTAGCCGGGGAAGTGTCTACTGTGGCAGCGGTCAGAGACAGAGGTGCCGCGGCTCCTGACAGCCTTTCCCTGGACGCTTCAGGGGGTGCAGCTGCTGGGGTGTCCTATGGGGGTCGAGTCCTTCCAGGTGGAGTGGGGAGAGCGGTGGCTCCAGGAGCAGGTCCGCGGATTGGAGCAGCTGGGCCGCATGGAGGACNACCGTCTGTGGGCCGCCACAGCTCCTTGCCGCCTGCATGGCGGCCATGGTGGAGGCAGCGGCACAGCAGGGACTTCGAGTGTAGCCGGGGAAGTGTCTACTGTGGCAGCGGTCAGAGGCAGAGGTGCCGCGGCTCCTGACAGCCTTTCCCTGGACGCTTCAGGGGGTGCAGCTGCTGGGGTGTCCTATGGGGGTCGAGTCCTTCCAGGTGGAGTGGGGAGAGCGGTGGCTCCAGGAGCAGGTCTGCGGATTGGAGCAGCTGGGCCCCATGGAGGACGTCCAGGCAGCAATGACGCTTCTACGCCTCTGCGTCATCCCCCGTGCCGACTTCTGCGCGCGAGCACTCCCCCCAGAGCCCTGGTGGCTGCAGATCCTGGATTGTTTCGACGCGGCGGTGTGGGCGACAGTCCTCTCCTTGCTTCAGCTTGAGGCAGCGCTTGAGCGATCGGAGGGTGTAGAGCTGCAGCGGCTGGCGCGATGGCAACTGCAACTGCCACTGAGCTTCGGAGGGGGTGGCCTCAGCGCTCGCGACCGGGCGCCCCTCGCTTATGCCTGTGCGACAGGGTCCCTCTTACACGCCCTCGCGTCTGAGTTTGGATCCTTCCTCCCTGCAGGCCGGGACCTCGACTTCCTCTACCCGCTAAGGGGGCAGGTAGAGCTGGAGCTGCCCCAGCCGGTGTTCCAGGCGTTCCCATCCATGGAGGCCCTGCGCCAGGGCGGGGAGCCGAGGCTTTACCAGCGGCTGAGCGCGCTCTTCTTCTCGAGCCGTCGGGACCGGTGGGTGGGGGAGGCTGGGGTGGTCGCGCTGCGCCACTGTGTCTGCGTCCGACCCGCCCCGTGTGGGCCTAGCACAGGCTGCTGTCGTCGGGCCCAGAGCAGGTGCTGGGCCACAGCCACACGGGGGAGCTCCCTCTGGCTGCAGGCTTCGCCGACCGGCATCACAGACAGGACCTACCTATCAGCGTACGACTTCCGCCTCCACGCCCAGCTCTGGTTGGGCCTCCCCTTGGGCCACCTGGAGCAGGTGGGGCTTGACGCGCTGGAGCCGGCCGTAGTGACGCGGCGGGAGAGGGAGGGGGGGCGGTGTGGCGTGTCCACAACGCCATCCGCGACGAGCTAGCAGACATCTGCCGGGAGCACCGCCTCACCGTCCATGTCGAGCCGACGCAGGTGCTGCCACTGCCTGGCAGCCAGCGCTTCCTGCGCCCGGCCCTCACCCTGGCAGACCACGCAGCCGGGACCACTTGGGTCCTAGACGTCACCACCGTGGATGCACAGGGACAGCGGGCAACCCGGCCAGGGGCGGCTGTGCGAGTGGCGGAGCGGGACACAAGCAGTCCTTGTACGCGACGGCGCCGCGCAAGGGACACTTCTTCCGCCCGCTGGCGTGGGAGACCCTTGGCGGCCTGGGAGACGAGTTCTGGACCTTCCTTCGTCGGCTGGCATAGCTCTGCCTTGCTCGCAGGCCCCGTCAGTGCTCGGCTGAGGCCTTTGAGCACTGGGTCCAGCGTGCGGTGGCAGTCCTGGCCCAACGCGCATCCCTCGCCAGCATCCGTGCCCAGTGCGCCGCCATCCGCCACTACACCATCACCCACTCCCGGTCCAGAGTCCCGTTCCCGCCGGAGGTCGCGCCGGTTGCTCGGCGCGAGCGTGTGCGCCAAGCCTTGGTGTTCTCTGACCTATGCGGGGTTGAGCCCGCCCTCGAGGACACCTAGCTTGTATGTCTAGGGTGCTTATACCCCGTAGATGTGCCGGTCAAGGGCGGCTTTGCATGCTTTCCTCGTTTCAACCAAGCAATTTTCACAAGCAAAAAACAAGACCGTCCATGCATTGAACTTGGGCCCAATATGAAGCGTTAAGTGTGGGGATAGAAATGCATTTATCTCACATGCATTTATGGGGGGCACATGAGAAACATGGATATGCATCAGTATGTCCTCTCCTTATCTGATTTTTACTTCACACTCCTCACTCGTCACTCGTCATTTGTTGCTTGTCAATCGTCGCTCGTCAATCGTTACACCTCACTCGTCACTTGTTGCTCATCATTCGTCACTCATCTCCAACCCCTTGCAACACGTACCTGAAGTGTTGGCGCAACTTTGAATCTTGCGGCCAAAGTGTTTGCCGAAGACTTTGGGGCGACAATTTTGGTGCAGCACAGTGCACAACAAAAAATGGGAATATCGGCAATTTCAACGTGCAACTCATTCAACAACCGATGCAACCACACTGCCTCGAAGGCAGCCGTGTCCAGCACAATGTACTCCGCCTCTGCCTTGCTGCGTGCAACACACTCCTGTTTGCCACAGCGCCACGGCACAACAGTGCCACCCAGCAAGAACACAAAGCGACCTCGACTCCGAGCGTTGGGATCACCTGCCCAATCGCATCAGCGTAGCCTTCCAAACAACTTGCTCCCCCCGCAAGGTCATAACATGATGACATGCTCGCGTGGGGCATGTCATCAAGGAGCACGGCAGCCGCACTCTGGTGGAAAGTCCACCGCCTCGTACATCCCATGAGCGGTGATGGCGTCAAGTTCTGTCTGACTGGCAGTCTGCCACTGAGTGACATCCCGCCTCTGCAAGGCTGCCGCTACCGTCTGCGGGCAGCAGTCAGCAGCGTAACCGCTGGGGTGCTCTGTGAAGGGCCAACCGCAAGTGGGCCAATGCTGGTGGTTAGGAGTGTAGTGGCATCCTCAGCAAGAGCTCCCTCATGGGTCAGGATCCTCGCCCCCTCTGGGCAGCTGGATTTCATGGTAAGGGCTGTCAACGGTGGTCGTACCCGCAGGCGACCCCCGGGGAGCACGGGTCCAGGAGACCAAATCTGAGTCCTGAGCACCCTCCACTTTGGGTCCGAATTCAAATAATTTGCGAATTTGGACCTCAAATTCGATTCCGTTCAAATTCGAGAATGAGCAATTTTCCATGCTCGAATGTAATTGGTCAAATTCGTGAATATTCGAATTTGAATTCGTTTATGGTTAAAATTCAAATTGAATTAAATTCGAGCAAAATTCAAATTAGACTGAAATTCGAGCAAGGTTCGATACCCACTCTCGGTATCAAATTCACGAATATTCACAAATTCAGGAATATTCTCAAATTCACATATTCATGAAAACTCGTGAATTCATGAATATTCGTGAATTTGCACAAAATTCGAGACTGACGAATTTGTTCGTCAGTCTCGAACAAATTCGTCCACCTCCTTCGTCCACCTCCACCTCCTCCACCTCCTCCACCTCCACCTCTTCCACCTCCCCACCTCCCCCGCCTCCCCCTCCCCCTCCCCCTCTCCCTCGCCCTCCCCCTTCCCCTCCTCCACCTCCTCCCCGTCCTTCGCATCTCTGCCCTCCTCCTCTGCCTCCTCTTCCACCTCTGCCGTTTCCTCTACCTCCACCTCCACCGCCACCTCCTCAACCACCTCCACCTCCTCGTCCACCTCAGCCTCCAACTCCACCTCCTTCACCGCCCCCGCCCCCTCCATCCCCCCCCCGCCCCCCCCACCCCCCGTGCTCCCTCCACCTCCTCCTCCTCCACCTCCTCCGCCACCTCCCCCTCCTCTGCCTCCACCCCAACCTCCACCTCCACCCCCACCTCCACCACCTCTTCCCTGTTCCACGCCGCCTCCTCCGCCTCTTCCGCCTCTTCCTCCCTCGTGGGTGTTCTTCGATGGCACCGCCGACACTCGTGGTCCTCGGGCGGGTGGGGCTGGGGCCGCACTTTTTGACCCCCACGGCGTCGTGCGCTGCACATGGTTGCACATCGCAAGCCCGACCACCAAGAGTTAGGCAGAGTATGCGGCAGTGCGCTTGGGGACCGGCCTCGCGAAAGAGGCGGGTTTGCAACATGTGCTCTTCGTGGAGTGGTCAACCAGCTCTGGGGCCGCTACAGCATCAAACTGGACCGCTTCGTCTGTGCCGTGACGCAGCTTTGGACGCCACGCGAGGCATCGAGCGGACCTTGTTCCATTGGGTCCCTCGCGAGAAGAACGCCATCGCCGACCAACTGTCCAAATGGAGTTGGCTGTCAGTTCCTCGGCAGGTTGTGGTGGAGGGAGTCCCTGAGGAGGTGCGCAGTTTGGGGGGGGGGGGGCGCCTTTCTAGACGCTGCCGACTTGGCGAGAGGGGGTTTGGAGGGTCTCTAGGAGGTTGGGGGAGCGGTCTGGCCAGTCCAAGACCTCCTCATATGCATGGCTTGGGAGTGTCTTGCGGATATGAGCTGGGAGCGGCTTGGGGGGGTGGTAGCCGACCAAGCAGGTGTCAACCACTCTTCTCTCATCTCGGCACCTGACTTTAAGCGGCGTGTGTACAAGGAGTTGCGCCGGAGGGTTGCGGTTATCTTTGAGCGCTACTTGTCCTGGGTGGTGGGTCCATCTCTTGACGCTAATGCCCCACACGTACACTGGTTTCTCCTCCTCCACCTCCAGGTCCTGCTGTGTTGGACAGTGACGTCGGAAGAGCGAGATCAGGGGCCGCACTCGGGGCGTGGGGAGGGGGGCCGTTGTCTTGAGCACGAGATTATACTGGAGTGTTGTCGGAGGTTTGTGCAGGGTGATTGGGCGGGTCTTATGGAGGAGGTGATGGAGTCCACCAAGGCCGCATTTCGCCCTACCCCTCCTGTGCGGCCTACAACTTACCTGTTGTTGGCGCAACGACTTGTAGCAACAAAAGGGCATTGGGGACATGCAGTTCGCGTGGTGCACCAGGGTACTCCAGGCCGAGGGGTGGAGATGCTCTCGGCGCTCCCTCCGGCTCCTGGTACAGAGTGCACTCGTTGGGCTCTACAAGAGCGTCATCCTCCGTCGGCATCCTCGTTGGCCCCTTGGATCGCCCCCTTCGTGCCCCCAGAGGGCCTTCTCCTCGACGCGGTCACGGAGGATCTAGTTGTGGAGGCCTTGCGAGAGGCACCGCGGGGCTACGGGGCCGGTCCAGGGGGTATGACTTGCGACATGCTCCGTGACCTCATCCATGACACCCCGGGTGGGCCAGAGTCTTTGACGGCTGTGGTTTGTCTCATCCTGGCAGGGGTGCTGCCACGTTCTTAGGGTGCAGTCGCCTGGTTCCCTTGCTCAAGGGGGACATCGAGGAGGAGGGGTTTCGACCCATTGTCGTGGGTGAGGCATTGTTCCGGTTGGCTGGTCATGTCTTGCTACTACAGGACAAGGAGAATATCAAGTAGGCGTTGCAACCTTATCAGTTCGAGGTGGGCGTGTCAGAAGGGGCAGCGCTCCTAGTGCGAGGGTGCGGGCCATCTTGGGTGCGCATCCCTCGTTCTGGCTTCTTCGCCTCGACATTCGCAACGCCTTCAACGAGATTTAGCGCAACTGCGTGTTTGACGCGGTGCGTGATAGGGGTCGCGGCTCTTGGGTGCCTTTCTTGCGACAGCTCTACACGTCCCCTGTGCAGCTGCTATTTTCCGGGGTGAGTGTGCCAGCTGTCTTGGAAAGCTAGCGCAAGGTGCGGCAGGGTGACCCGTTGGGGCCTGTTCTCTTCGACCTGGCCCTTCTGCCCGTCTTGGAAGCGGTTGCGACAGAGTTGCGTAGCCAGCAGGGGGGTGCGTTGGGGCACGTTGAGGCCTTCCAGGATGACACCACCATTTGCGCCGAGCCGGAGGCCTTGGCCAGGTGCTTCTCGTCCATGCTGCGAGTGGCCACCGACCAGGGGCTTCAGGCTCAGCCAAAGAAGTGTCTCTTGTGGCGATGGAGGGGGGGAGGCACTTCCAGGTGTGCTGGCAGGGATTCCATCGACAGTGGAGGGGGTGGAGCTGTTGGGCTGTCCCATTAGGTCTGCTGGTGTTCGGAGGGGCTGGGGGGAGGACTGGTTGCGTGAGCAAACCCGTGAGCTCTAGCTGCGCCCACGGCTAGAAGATCCGCAGGCAACGGTGACAATGCTTCAGCTATGCATTGTAGCCCGGGCCGATGTCGTTGTGCGCACTCTGCCCCCTGACGTCGACTGGCTGTGGGTGCTTCGCGAGTTCGATATCGTAGTGCGGTGTGCTCTCCTGGGCATCCTGGGGGTGGTGGAGGCCTTGCCAGATTCCCATGCTGACGCTCTGTAGGGGTTGGTGCGGCTCCAGGCACAGTTGCTGTTTGAGGCTGGGGGCATGGGCCTTTTTGCTGCGGCTCCGAGGGCGCACCTCGCCTACGCGTGCTCTTCTGTGGCCTCACTCCAGCATCTTCATGACCTCTTTGGCTCCCACCTTCTCCTTCGTGAGATAGAGTTGTCGTGTCCTCTCTGGGAGGATGATGTGGAGCACCTGCCAGCTTCCATTGTCGTGCGCTTGCCCCCACTCAAGGTCCTTCGCCACACGCTGGTCGAGGGTTGTACCAGCAGCTTAGCCTGTCCTTCCATTACCAGCGTCTGCAATGGTTGGAGGTGGTGGAGATGGTCAGGGGTGCACTGTTCCCGGAGGCGTGTAGGGATATGGTGCGGAGGTGTTGGGCGGCTCTCTGGCTTCAAGCAAGCCCAGCAGGCCCTGGTCATCGTCTCTACTTGGCCCCGGCCGACTTTCAGCTCCACGCCCAGCTTTGGCTGGGTTTCGCACTAGGATATCTCTCCATCCATGGTGGTCATGTGCTCCTGCTGGCGGATGTCACGCGCCTCGCAGGGTCTGGGCCAAGTATTCGTGTCCACCATGCCATACGAGACGAGTTAGCGGAGATTTGCCGGGAGCATTCCCTGCGTGCGATGGTGGAGCCGGAGGGCTTGTTCCAGGGGGGCTATGGCCGGATGTTCTCATGCTTGACTCGGCCCAGGGCACGGCGTGGGTGGTGAACGTCACCACAGTGGATGCCCAGACCGACAAGGTGAAGGAGGAGGGGCAGGCTCTACCGGCAGCGGAGGCTACAAAGGAGAAACACTACAGGGCTGCCCTTGCACATCTGCCGGGGTACCGGCTGCGCGCACTGGCTTGGGAGACCTTCGGTAGTCTTTGCCCGGATGTTTGGCGCTTCATCCATCGTTTGGCGGCACTGTGCCTCAAGAGGGGTCGGGCAGGCGCAGCGAGGCTGACCAACCAGGGTGGTTGACGAGGGCGGTGTCCTTGTTCGCGCAGTGGCTCTTTGTTGCTGGGATTCGGCAGCAGTGTCATATGTTCCGCGGCTTTGGCTTGTGGGGTGGGGGACTGGACCCAGCGCTGGGTAGTGTCACGCCTGTTGCGCTGCCGCGGTCGTGGCCCCTTGGCCCCGTTATGCTGTCTGACCTCTGCTACACAGTGTCGTTGGACGGCGAGGAGAGTCTCCTCTGTCGTTGACGCTTTCTCTCTCCTCGTTCTTGTGTCGGGGGTTGCGGCTTTTGCATGCTTTCATACCCCGATGATGTGCCAGTCAGGGGCGGCATTTACATGTTCCTTCTTCTCAACCAAGATATACCCAAAAAAGAAAACATAATCTGGTTAATCACCTGTTGGGTGATGAAGACTTTTGTTTGTATTCCAATATACGGAAGAAGAAGAAGAGCNGGTAGTGTCACGCCTGTTGCGCTGCCGCGGTCGTGGCCCCTTGGCCCCGTTATGCTGTCTGACCTCTGCTACACAGTGTCGTTGGACGGCGAGGAGAGTCTCCTCTGTCGTTGACGCTTTCTCTCTCCTCGTTCTTGTGTCGGGGGTTGCGGCTTTTGCATGCTTTCATACCCCGATGATGTGCCAGTCAGGGGCGGCATTTGCATGTTCCTTCTTCTCAACCAAGATATACCCAAAAAAGAAAACATAATCTGGTTAATCACCTGTTGGGTGATGAAGACTTTTGTTTGTATTCCAATATACGGAAGAAGAAGAAGAGCGCCTCCCGGCTCTCTATCACTTTCTCCGGGTCCCTGAAGCGATAGACCTTTGAGCGTTCAGCAAGGCCCAGGAAGACGCACATGCGCCCCCGTGGGTCAAGCTTCCCTGTCTGCTGGGGTGCTGACCGGTTGCACTCCTCCGTGACGTAACACTTCAGGACATGGGCCATGGAATGACACAGCACCAAAATGTGCGCCTTCCGGTTCTGTGTAATGTTGGTGCCGATGCAGTACTCAAGCTCCCCATATTGCTCAGCCAGAACCTGCCGCTCAAGTGCTCCTGGAGCTGCTGCAGAACTGCAAGGCCGGAGGAGCACTTTACGCGGCCATCAACGTAGAGCGAATGATTAGTTGCACGCTCCTCTACGCCGCACGTAGACACTGCGACCGGATTCACTATGTCGGAAACCGGGCTTCCTTATGAACCGGTCCATCTCCTGGTACCTGCACCGTGGCAACCGCTTCAGCGGTAAATCGCCTTTCCAGCCGGTGCTTCCACTCTCTCAGTGAGGTGCATGTAGATTTATTTGTGTATCGTGCGATTGAGGAAGGCGGTCTTAACGTCCATCAGATGGACCAAAAGATTCCCAGGCTGCTACAATGGCCAAGATCACCCTCATGTGGGTGAACTTTGCCTCTGGTCCAAAAGATTCACCGCAGTGCTTGCCATGCTGTTGCGCGTACGCCTTGGCCAGCAGCTGTACCTTGTACTTGACGATGTTACCATCCTTGTCGTCCTTGATGCGGAAGACCCAACGTGCACCAATAACAATTCTACCGACAGGCTGGTCCGCCAACTCCCACGTGTTGTTCTCCCGAGTGGAGTCTATCTCAGCCGGTCTGGTTGCATCCTAGTGGTTCCGATGCGGGCCTGCCAACGCCTGCTACACGGTGGTCGGCTCACTACTCACCATCATGCAACGGGCGACACCGACGTGGGTGCTAGCCTCATACTGCTCCCGTTTTTGCTGGTTGCGGATGCTCTGGCGGGGCACCTTTCCCAGCTGATTTGCCGGGAGGGCCGAGGCTCTTCGAACAACGACCTCCTCACATTGGAAGCTTCTGCTGGCGTCCAACGTCAGGTGCTTCTGCTGCTTCTTTTCCAGCCCGGCCGGCAACGCCTGCACCTTGTCCTTGGGAGCATCCTCCCAATCTGAATCAACGGTGTTGCCCGTGGACCTGCCGTGCCAAGCATCCTCGGCTCGGCAGTTCTTGGGCTCAGCACCAGACTCCTCGTCGACTACTTGAAGACATCACCACAGACTACAACAGCACCAGCCCACCCCGCAGAGCTTNACCAAAGAGATTCTTCACCGGCATCAAATCTCTGAAGGACGACAGCTCCATTGTCATCAAGCAAGCCGATACAAATGTAGGCATTGTTATCATGGACCGGGAGAAATACATCTCCGAATGTCTCTCCCATCTTCACGGCCTCTCCACATACCGCACGGAAACCTGCAATGTGGAAACAGTTCTAGAAGACCTGCAAGAGATCCGGGAACATTTTGAAACCTCAGGACTCCTTCCCGCCTCCATGTGGAGCTACTTTCTTCATCCCCCAAAAGACGGCTGGAGAACTGCATCGTTCTACATCATCATGAAGGTTCACAAAGACCCACCGGTCGGCCGTCCCATCGCAGCCTCTCAAGCATGGGTCACGACCAATGTTTCAAAGTGGCTGGACGCCGAACTTCAGGAGATTGTGAAGAGTCAGCCTACCTACATCAAAGACAGCCAGTCACTGCTGCTTGAGTTGGAGAAATTGACTCTCCCCCCCTCCCACACCCTTCTTGCAACGTATGATGTGGTTTCCTTGTACCCAAGCATCCCCATCAGAACTGCACTGTCCTACATCAAAGAGCTCTTGATCCAAGCACGACATCCCAAAGCAAGCTTAGTCATCCAACTGCTTGCTTGGGTAATGTAGAACTGCTTCGTTGAGTTCCTCGGCTGCACCTATTGACAGATCAAAGGCACCGCCATGGGTACCCCTACTGCTCCAGCTTTTGCTATTCTTTTCATGAGCTACCTGGACCGAGAGATGCAACCCCCCTCCCCCACACAACCCTTCCTCCACAGAAGATACATTGATGATGGTCTTCTCCTCTGGACAGGTCCTCCAGCAGAGCTCACCTCCTTCCTCTCCACGTTAAATAACCTGGATGAAAGCATCAACATCAACTGGGAAATCTCTGAGAAGCAAATCAGCTTCCTGGACCTTTTGATTTGCAAAGGGGACAGATTCAGGAAGAGTGGAGTTCTGGACTTCAAGACCTTCCAGAAACCTCTAAACANGCTCTTCGAACAACGACCTCCTCACATTGGAAGCTTCTGCTGGCGTCCAACGTCAGGTGCTTCTGCTGCTTCTTTTCCAGCCCGGCCGGCAACGCCTGCACCTTGTCCTTGGGAGCATCCTCCCAATCTGAATCAACGGTGTTGCCCGTGGACCTGCCGTGCCAAGCATCCTCGGCTCGGCAGTTCTTGGGCTCAGCACCAGACTCCTCGTCGACTACTTGAAGACATCACCACAGACTACAACAGCACCAGCCCACCCCGCAGAGCTTGACCAAAGAGATTCTTCACCGGCATCAAATCTCTGAAGGACGACAGCTCCATTGTCATCAAGCAAGCCGATACAAATGTAGGCATTGTTATCATGGACCGGGAGAAATACATCTCCGAATGTCTCTCCCATCTTCACGGCCTCTCCACATACCGCACGGAAACCTGCAATGTGGAAACAGTTCTAGAAGACCTGCAAGAGATCCGGGAACATTTTGAAACCTCGGGACTCCTTCCCGCCTCCATGTGGAGCTACTTTCTTCATCCCCCAAAAGACGGCTGGAGAACTGCATCGTTCTACATCATCATGAAGGTTCACAAAGACCCACCGGTCGGCCGTCCCATTGCAGCCTCTCAAGCATGGGTCACGACCAATGTTTCAAAGTGGCTGGACGCCGAACTTCAGGAGATTGTGAAGAGTCAGCCTACCTACATCAAAGACAGCCAGTCACTGCTGCTTGAGTTGGAGAAATTGACTCTCCCCCCCTCCCACACCCTTCTTGCAACGTATGATGTGGTTTCCTTGTACCCAAGCATCCCCATCAGAACTGCACTGTCCTACATCAAAGAGCTCTTGATCCAAGCACGACATCCCAAAGCAAGCTTAGTCATCCAACTGCTTGCTTGGGTAATGTAGAACTGCTTCGTTGAGTTCCTCGGCTGCACCTATCGACAGATCAAAGGCACCGCCATGGGTACCCCTACTGCTCCAGCTTTTGCTATTCTTTTCATGAGCTACCTGGACCGAGAGATGCAACCCCCCTCCCCCACACAACCCTTCCTCCACAGAAGATACATTGATGATGGTCTTCTCCTCTGGACAGGTCCTCCAGCAGAGCTCACCTCCTTCCTCTCCACGTTAAATAACCTGGATGAAAGCATCAACATCAACTGGGAAATCTCTGAGAAGCAAATCAGCTTCCTGGACCTTTTGATTTGCAAAGGGGACAGATTCAGGAAGAGTGGAGTTCTGGACTTCAAGACCTTCCAGAAACCTCTAAACACCTACCTCTACATCCCCTTACCGCAGCTACCACACCTGCAGCTGCCTTCGCGCTTTCATCTCCTCCGAACTACAACGTTACCTCTTGAGGACATCATCTCCTATCGACTTCATCAGGATAAAGAAACTTTTCTTCTCTCGGCTGAGAGCAAGAGGATATCCTCAGAAATTTCTACTCCCTCTCTTCAGCTCTATCCATCACCCACAACGACAGGAGAAGTTGGCAGCCGTCAAGCTCCAACAACAAAGTCCAAGACTACAACCTGGAAAATCCAGACCCCTTGTGTTCAAGACCCAACTGAACCCCCATTCAGAGGGCTTGCACTTGGGGAAGTTTTTAAGACGCTTTGCAAAGCGTCTTAAACAAACAACTACTGTGACTTTCTCTACCCGGGTCATCCTAGCTTGGACTCTACCTCCGAAACTTCGGAACCATCTGGTTAGATCCAGACTGACAGGTCTGGTTTCAGGTCCGGCTCCGGACTGAAGCGGTGATTTTCTACCTCGGACAACCCGCCCGCAATCCCTGCTATCCTTGGAGCGTAACTTTGCACCGAGCCGCAGTTAAGACCTGGAAGCGCCCATCCTAATGGAAGCGCGCCAGGCACCTTGGACATGCCGGCTGGCTCACCTACCTTGATGTTGCATTGTGTCTTGCTATATGTGCCTCGGATGTTTAGAGCTACAGGCGCTGACGAAGGCTTCATGCCAAAACGCGTACGCCTTTCTGAACTCCTTTGCAGTCGCAACATCTCTCCCCCCCCCCCCCCCCCCCCCCCAAATTTCTTTCAGTCACACCTTCTGCTGCACTTGATGGCTCCACCAACGGTCAGGTACTAGATTGCCTTCCATTGTTTGCGGGCACACATTGGTGTGTCGCACAAACAATGGAAGACTTGACGAAGAAGGCTGGGCTTTTGCTGAACACAAGACCATAAACAGCTGTAGTTCTAGGGACACTTGAAGTCAGAGAAGCTTGTCAAACCGCACGTGGACGAGCATACTCTGGGTGTTGTGCCACAGGCACCCAAATCTCTGGCATTTTATGAACACTTGCCTCCAGAAATGATCTCAGCCTGTTTCAGCCGTGTGTCCTCGTGTGGGCTAGATTCATTTGCACATTGTACCACCACTTAATGGATACACTAGTAGGCAGCCGCTTTCAATTTTGCATTGTATTGTTGAGTCTCATATTCGTCATGTCTGTATTTCCTTGTGCATGTGACAAGTAGGGATGTTAAATGAAGAGACTGGAGCAAGGCCGCAGAAGAGCACGCGTAGGCAAGGTGTGATCTTCTCCTTATCCCGCAGCAGCAAGACCCCACCAGCCAGCCGGTACAATGCCTCACCCACGGCAATGGGTCGGACTCCCTCCTCCTCGGTGTCCCCCTTGAGCAAGGGAACCAGGCGACTGCGCCCCAAGAACATGGCAGCCTCCCGTGGCAGCACCCCGGCAAGGATGAGACGAACCACAGCCGTCAGAGACTCCGGCCCACCGGGAGTGTCAAGGACGAGGTCACGGANCTAGATTCATTTGCACATTGTACCACCACTTAATGGATACACTAGTAGGCAGCCGCTTTCAATTTTGCATTGTATTGTTGAGTCTCATATTCGTCATGTCTGTATTTCCTTGTGCATGTGACAAGTAGGGATGTTAAATGATTTCTAATTGATTTTAATCAGATGAAAAACTGCTGATGTTTTCCAGCTCGATTCCTCTAGATTAATGAGGTCGCATCGATTCAATCTCTATTGAGATTGAAAGTGAGCCCCACTTCTCGAAATGAAGATCGACTCTTGCATCGTTGTAGAGCCTCCCTTTTCAAGATCCTCTCAATGAAATCAGTCTCATCCAGTGCAGACAATTTTATTCAGAACTCTTCCGTCTATAGCAAACAAGTCCATGCCAGACATTTCAATAAATGTGAGAGAATATTCCAAAAACAGCAGAATATATGAACGATTCTTTTTTTTAGAAAGAGTGTCTTGATTAACATGAAGGAACATGCAAATGCCGCCCCTGACCGGCACATCTACGGGGTATGAAAACATGCAACAGCCGCCACCCACGGCACAAGAAAGAGGAGAGGGAAGGCAAGGAAACAAGCGTCAAGGACAGAGGAGACTCTCCTCGCCGTCCAGCGGCACAGTGTAGCAAAGGTCAGACAGCGTAACAGGGCCAAGGGGCCACGGCCGCGATAGCTCAACAGGTGTGACACTGCCCAGCGCCGCGTCCAGTCCGCCACGCCACAAGCCGAAGTCGCGGAGCACATAACACTGCTGCCGTATCCCAGCAACGGACAGCCGCTGCGCGAACAAGGACACCGCCCGCGCCGACCACCCCGGCTGGTCAGCCTCGCTGCGCCTGCCCCGACCCTTCTCGAGGCACAGCGCCGCCAAGCGTCGGATGAAGCGCCAAGAATCCGGGCCAAGACCGCCGAAGGTCTCCCAAGCCACCGTGCGCAGCCGGTACCCCGGCAGCTGCGCAAGAGCGGCCTTATAGTGCTTCTCCTTTGCAGCCTCCGCCGCCGAAAGAGCCTGCCCCTCCTCCTTCACCTTGTCCGACTGGGCGTCCACCGTGGTAACGTCCACCACCCACGCCGTGCCCTGGGCCGAGTCGAACACAAGGACATCTGGCCGTAAACCCCCCGGCTGCAAGCCCTCCGGCTCCACCATCACACGGAGGGAATGCTCATGACAAATCTCCGCCAACTCATCCCGAATGGCATGGTGGACGCGAATAATCGGCCCAGACCCTGCACGGCGCGTGACATCCGCCGGAAGGAGCCCATGACCGCCGTGGATAGAGAGATATCCCAGTGGCAAACCCAGCCAAAGCTGGGCGTGGAGCCGAAAGTCGGCCGGGGCCAAGTAGAGACGATCACGAGGGCCCGCAGGGCTGGCTTGAAGCCAGAGAGCCGCTCCGCGGGACCCCACCGCCCAGCACCTCCGCACCATAGCCTCACACGCCTCCGGGAACAGCGCAGCCCCG
>SZWC01004575.1:22646-40589 GCA_023375785.1 Penium margaritaceum
AGAGAGAGAGAGAGAGAGAGAGAGATTGAGAGATGGAAATAGTGACAGAGACTGGGACAGAAACACACACACACACACACACACACACACACACGTGTGTGGGTGCATGCATGGGTGTGTGCGTGCAGGCATTCGTGTGTGTGTGCGTGCGTGCGTGCGTGCATGCGTGCACGCGTGTGTGCGTGCGTGCATGCATGCATGCATGCGTGCGTGCGTGCGTGCGTGCGTGTGTGCGTGCGTGCGTGCGTGCGTGCGTGCGTGCGTGCGTGCATGCGTGCGTGCGTGCGTCCGTGCCTGCATGCGGGCGTGCGTGCATGCGTGCATGCGTGCGTTCGTGCATGCGTGTGTGCATGCATGCGTGCATGCGGGGAGTTGGCAGTGTCATTCCAGGCATGTGTTTATTCCGCCATGCATGTGTATGTGCATGCATGCACGTATGTGTGCGTGAGAGTTTGCAGGCATGCCTGCCAGAGTGAATGTGCATGCGCCTGTGGGACATGCATGCATTGGTGCTTGCATGCATTTGTGTACATGCACATGTGTGAGATCTGAACTGCTTTAGGGATCACTCCCATTTACATACCCCATACATGGGCATTCTCCATTGGTGGCCCTCACCTCCAGCAGTATGGCATCCTCCTCAGGAGTCCATGTTCCTTTCCTCCCCATGACATTTAGGGTAGCTTGCCACCGACGTCGGCACTGCTTGTTGCCCTTTGTACCCATCCTTGATGCTATCAGAGACCACCTGCGGACAGTATTCAATTGACCCAACAACAGGATGAGGAAGTGGCAGGCAATTCTTGGCTGAGCAAAGAGCTGCACAAAATGTTTGTACAGGTGGAGTGTCTGGCTTGAGATTTTGCCAGCAGAAGCAAGACCGGTGCCCTCCTTTTTAGCTCGAGGCACAGTTCATGAGAAGTACGTGCAAGACGCAAATCAGCTGGAAGACAGCATTCAAGTCTGCTTGCCAATGCGCAGGACGATTCCCGGTTCGGTCTATCTCCAGTGAGGAGCCGAGCATAGCACCTGTGGGAGACCATTCCTGAGCACGGTCATCTCTAGAGTGCTAGAAGCTCCTGCCATGCTAAAGCAAAAGGAACTCAATGCGACAAAGGCACATTTCCGAAGGTCATTGTCGTGTGGTCAGGTAAGGGCCGCTCGCCTGTGCAGATGAATAACCCCTGATGGAGTTGCTGTGTTCAGGGGGCGAAGCGCAGCTGATACACATTGGTTCACTTCAGGTATTTTCAGATGCGTTGCATTGCATCTGGTTCACAGAACACTGCGAGCCTCTCTCTGGCACAGGTTCGGACTCTGGATCGAGCTCAGAATGAATAAGATGTGGGCTTGAATAGGAAAAAGAGGACGACTTAGAAGGAGGAGGCAAGGGGAAAGGGAGTGACAAGACAGGGGAACGGGCGGGGCAGGGGGGCTCGCCGCACTTGGATGTGCCGAACTCTTCGATGAGGGCTTGAAGCATCGCATCCTCCTGCCCAAAAGCACAACACACACCAGCACAAATGGGTAGCTAGATTGAACTTATGGAGATAAGTGATTTGAACAACGACACCAAGCGCGTGGAGAGACTTGCAGCCACGAGCTTTGAGCGCTACCAGCATAACACTGCATCCTTAGCAGAAGGCTCCCTAACATGACATGCGCAAAGCTAGATTCACATACACATGTTAAGTCACCAGCTTCCTCCATCCCACTTAGCGACACTGATGACTTATCACCATGGCCAGTGCCCATGGCCCCTAGAGGCGCAACCTCTCCCTCTGAGTCATGGCTCTGACTTGTCCTTATGAATCGTCGTCATTTTTCACATGCTCCCCGAGGAAGAGGACATGCTTTCGGCCTGCGCCAGGAAGCACTTCCTTTAGCCGAACGATTTGGAGTCGAGCGTCTCTCAGAACAGGAGACAGTTACACCTTGGGGAGCGGGGGGGGGGGGGGGGGGGGGGGGGGGGGGGCAAGCCACCTGTTGTGTCCAGTTGCTGTTTCCACGCGAGGTATGGGCGCTTTCGCCAGAGGAATGACAGGAGGGAGGGCCGCGAAAAGGTGGACGAGCAAGCGGACGAGTGTGTCCGTATCTTTCTTCATTTTGAACGTCATCGCTGTGGTAGGCCATCTGAAGGGCAGGCTGCAGCAGAAAGGGTTGTTGGAGCTCCTGCTGGGGCTGCTGCTGCTGATGCCGCTGCTGCTGCTGCTTATTCTGCTGCGTGTGCAGCAGCGTCAATGGCTTGTGTGTGTGGTAGAGGATGTGAAGTTCGTGGCTCCCAACAGCCGTTAGTCTGCTGATGCCGGGCGAAGAGTCGGCATCTAAAGAATCTCTAGATCCTAGGGAAATCGTCGGAAGCTGACGCCTCTGAAGCTGCTGCTGCTGCTGCTGCTGCTTCTGGTGCTGATGCTGCTGCTGGTACTGCTGCCATTGGTCATGCCTCTGCTTCTGGTGCTGGAGCTGCTGATGCTGCTGGTCCTGGTGGTGGTGGTGCTGGCCCTGGTGGTGCTGCTGCTGCTGGTGCTGGTGCTGCTGCTGTTGATGTTCCTGCTGGTGCTGCTGCTGCTGCTGCTGGTGCTGCTGTTGCTCCTGCTGCTCCTGCTGCTGCTGCTGCTGCTGCTGCTGCTGCTGCTGCTGCTGCTGCTGGTGCTGCTGCTGTTGATGTTCCTGCTGGTGCTGCTGCTGCTGCTGCTGGTGCTGCTGTTGCTCCTGCTGCTCCTGCTGCTGCTGCTGCTGCTGCTGCTGCTGCTGCTGCTGCTGCTGCTGCTCCTGTTGCTGCTGCTGCCGGTGATCGCTCTGCTGTCGCCCACTGGTTCTGGCAATGTAGTTGACCTGAGACTTCTCTGGAGTAATGCTGGATGCGGCTGTGCTGTCGGCTGCAGACGGAGCGGCGGAAACGGCGGTAGGGCCTGTGGATCCCCGTTGAGGAAAGAGCAAGAGGGTGGAGGTGCAGCTAACGGTTTCGGCCATGCTTAAGCGGGGCAAATCAGATCGGAACGAGGCGGGAGAGTCGAGGGCAATGCTATGTTCTTCAACCGCGATTAGCGACGCAAGGGGTCGGAGAAAGGGTAGCCCTTCCAGCACACGGCGAGCAGAAACCAGAGCAGCCGGTGATTCCGCCGATCCGACGCATAGGAGGGTTCAGGCGCTGTCAGCTCACTTGGCACCCACGGCAGAGGGAATTTCGTGTAGCGGCCGGAAAGGAGAGCTCAGGCGAAGGGCTGAGCCGGATCTCGTTCAGGGTTTGCATTGAAGGCAGGAGGGTGAGGAGATGAGTCACAGGGGTGAGGAGCGAAATGCATCGCTTGACATTCGAAGCCACACCTAGGGTGAGGCTGGGAGTCGTTGGTCGCCGTCGTTGGCTCGACCGCGCCTGGTGGGTAAGCGAAATCCACACGTGCATGCACTCATTTTTTACTATTTGAGATGAATTTCGTCAGATTTTTCACTAATTCAGCGGCTGTAGTCCAACTATCGTTGGACTGCCGCCAATGATAGTTAGACACCGATGGCATGCCCCGCGTGTAATGTCTGGTATGCACCTTTCTGAATTAAAACTCTGTTGAGCGCCACAACCGCGTCCGTTGGATCGGGAGTTGGGTTGCCACCATGTTGTCGAAGACTGGATTGTGGCATGTCCATCTCCATCGTTACACATGCAACAACACTTGAACTCCAGGCTTCAGCAACCGCCCAACAAAACCTAAAGAACACACAACCATCGATTCGCGACAGTTGGGAGTCGGGAGTTCTTTGGCGATCTTGGGTAGCACTCGCCATCGATTTTCGTCCCTGATTAAAGCCCTCGCCCTCATGCAACGTTCGCACGTCCAAAATTGATGCCGGAGGTAGAAAGGAGGTCGTCGAAGCTACTACCCTGAATTTCGGGATCCATTTATCTATTCCAACTGCGCATACTATAACTCAATTCTCAAAAACGTGACTAAATTTCCAAAAAATCAATGACTCAACAATAAAACTCAACGATGGCGCGCAGGAAGGTCACTAGCACCTTCCGATTTCGTTGGAATCCGTCGTTGACGACACATTCCAACGACACTATAGGCCAGCCGCTCGACTAGAACGGCAGAAGACGGCGAATCGGGCACGGGCGGAGGGTAGAGGAAGCGGGCGCCTGACCGACGGCAGATCTAGACAGAGCTCAGATATTCGTGCCTTCCAGCTGGTCGTCTCCGCTCTGTCAGCCGTCACGGCTGGCAAGCGTTGAATGGGACGCGGAACCTCGCCCAATAACTTCCTGACGTCATCAATTCATGATTTCATGAAGGATCCTCGGACTCAATGCCAGCTTGTAACCAACTCTGAAACTCCAGCACACGCGGACCTTTTCAGGCAGCGTCCGGATCCTCGTCGTCGTGATTGAGGCTTGTGTGAAGGCAGCATGAGGGCGTTAACTTTTCTGCGCAGCGAAATCTATGCACATCAATGTACGAAGTAGTGGTCCCAGCATTGCGAACAAGGCTGCCAATAACCAGATCGAACCATGGCAAATGGCAGTGCCTCTGTGGGGAAGGCCCCGCTTCGTGAACATCGGCCGTCCGATCCATCGTCCGTCCGATGGATCGGACGGCGTTTTTGGATTTCAAGTCGTTTCTCGGATCGGAGAGCGTAGTGCAAAGTCCGGCGCACAGATAGGCCTGGCTTGCGACTGTGGGCACGATCATCGAAGTCTACTGCGCTACTTCGTGAACCTGTGGTGTTCCGGCCGCAAGGTAACCCCTTGAGGAAACGGTTTCAAGGGTCGAAAGGGCGTGCAAGGTAACGTCACCGGGGGCACGTGGGGGCTTGATAAACTTTCCTGGGCCTTGTTGTCTTCCTTTTTTATCATAGGGCGGTTTTGCGCGCCGATATAGCCGACGCGGGGAAAAGAAAAACAAGATGGGGTAGATCGGATTTCACCGATCGGATTACTGTGGAGACCACACAGCTGTGTGGTCCACACAGCCGGAATCGACGGCTTCTGCGAGTTGGCGTCAAAAAACGCGATTCGACTGGCCCAGCCCTCCCGTCGATCCCTGCGTTGACCATACAGTTTGTGTGCTCAGAAACCCCTGTGGTGAAATCTAAAATACCCCGATATCGAGGTCATAGACATTATGTGCCGATCATGAGTTCGATTGAAACCAGATTAGGATCGATTACTTCGTTACCTACTAGTAAAATTGTTGCTGTCATAGATGCTTCGAATCCCAACTTAATCTTGTCCGGTCACAATAATCATTCAAAATAAGTAGCCCCGATTTTCCCTGGCTTCATCCTCACTCCATCACAAACGGTTTGCGGATCTTCATTCTAGAATTAACCAAATATAGTAGATTACTAGCATGTTGATGTTCCCTTGAAGATTCGTAGGTATAAAATAAAAAAAGGGAACATTTTGTGGAAAACTGGGCTAATTCTTCTCTGTTCAGGTTAGTACCAGTACTTGCTTGATAAAAAATCACGAATGCATTTTATGGTTCCTCAAAAAGGAATCCAACTAAAGCAATAACAAATTCATTCTCATTTGATTCCATAGTTTATGGATGTTTTGAAAAACTTCAATAATAAATAATTGAAATTTTTGAATTCACTTTATAAACAGGAATATCCCTGAACATTTTAATAAAAACATTCAACCTGAAATAATGATGGAATTTGGGTAAAAACTTATTTGATGATATATTCATATCGTACATTTCTACCTTATATCATAACAAATTTGAAAATTATATTTAATAACATAACTATCCAAATAAAAAATATTTTATATCTGAAAATAAGAGACATCGACAATTCTGAAAAATGGGCACACAATATGGGAAATCAAATAAATTATTTTTTATTTTTCCTAATATTTCTATCACATGATTATCTTTTCCTAAAAACTGAACTTTTTTCAATCTAAGAGATAACTACTATAGTTTTATTTTATGCATTGTTGTTATTCTAACATCTCTGGAAATTTTTGTAACTGCATAACCAAAATGAAGGCCCTCATAAGATTCATCCCAGGAGCGTAAACGAATATTCACCTCAGTCATTTTCGCTGAGACAAACCATGCCACAAGTAGACGTAGTAGTCATACGACGTGGAAATAAAACAACGATTTTAACCCTAATCGCTCCACATGGCATTGCCATGCTAGAACACGACCCTAGCGCCTAGCTATAAGTTGAGGAGGAGTGACTCGATGGATTTTCCATCGCGGCACTCCTTCCAACTAGAACCAGGCCACATATGTTTTCCATGCTAGGATGAAACCAAACCTTACCTCACTACATTTTCTCCGCGTTTGGCTCCTTCAAACTTGAACCTCAAGTACTTGAAGTACCAAAAAAATATTCAACAACCATCTCTAACCACAAAAATGGTCCGCACCTTATATTCCTACCCCTTTGATAAGAATCATCCCGGTTTGTCTCTGATCATAGAGGTTTGATCATCCTTTACTTCATGATGCAAACCATAAAACACGAAGCACAAACGAGATGGCATGTGTGAAACCCTTTCATCCCTAACACAATTGCATCACGTTCACACACAATGAACCACATGGAGATTTTTGTGATTATGGTCATTTGCGCACAAGCCCAATGTTAACAACGTGATCCCTTGGCTCCTACCAAGACAATACGCATGCAATCCTTGTATATTCTTCACCTTTTTTATTTAACCTTCACCAAAGACTCATCACATGTCTATATTAGTGGATTAGTTGATGATTTTTGGAACGTGCATTGCCAAAAATGTCTTGTAGACTTTAAGGAGGGTACATGGGATGATTTTTTTGTCTTTTTTGTGTGGTACATATTGCGGAGGCTATTATGTGATGACTTGTCCCCCTTAACTAGGAGCATCCCCAAACCAGTTAAATGGGTGTCACCATGAAACCTATCCATGTCCACACAATATTCAAATATCATTTGGACATGATGTCACATCCAAAATTCATTCCTATAGGTTTGTACCCACGTGTTCATGACCAAATATAGGTGTACTTGACCTCTTTTAGAACCCATGGATTGGTTGGCTGAACTCAACCAAGCCCATACAACTTGTATGCTAGCCTTTTCTTATGGCTGAGAGGCACCAATGTCCTAAGACATGATTGCTTAGAACACTGTTTTCCTTTCAAATATTGCACTCATCTTTGAAAGAGGCAGCAGTGGTCGACTGGCGCATGTATTTGATGTCGATGTTCGTCATCAGACACGACAATGCTCTGACCTAGATGATCTTGGTTCCAACCATCATCTCCTCATTTTTGTCTCAAATACGTACCATGGGTTATCACTCACGTCCCTATAAAACACCCATTGCTCTAAACTAGATTGGCTACTATAATTGATCCCACCGACCATGAATTCTACCCATGAACGAAGTGTTCATCCTATAGTTTTCACCAAACGAGTCTACCATAAGGGCAATCATTGCACTAAGATTTTAGAAAAACACCTTTCGGGTGCTAATTACATGTAATTGTGATCAAAAACTTTGGAAACACACCTAATGATCCTGGAACAATTGGTTCCCAAACCTTAAGTTTATGCAATCATGTTCATAATTTGCATTCATACACCCACCAATTGATTGTGTCTTCCAAGTTGTAACAATCCGTGTTTCTTTAATGTCTTCTATTTTTTACATATTAAATTCCAAATCAATAGAGTATTTTCCCTATGCCTTACCTGAGGCACTTATAGAGGGTAACTCCCTCATAGAAGAGATCAAAAAATCCACCATCGTTGTGGATACCATCATTATGACATCCAAAAACAAAATGTACTTGCATTTGGCAATGAACATCGATTGAACCATCTCCAAAACCAAGGGACTTCAATCGTTTCACTATGACCTTCCAAGTCTACAAAGCGTGGTTTGACTAAACCGTATTCATTGTGATCTCACTCGAAAATTTATTGTGTTCCAAAATATCAAATGTTGGCGTTATTTTCCACATTCACATCGCATAAACAGTGTTACACCAAATCTTCAACATGATTGCAATCCATCTTCACAAGATTTCAAGGGCGTGACGTACACATTATTGTGTCATGCCAAAACACCCTCAACTTTGAGACTTCTCATAATGAAAACTTGAAATGTCGTCATTCACACCACAGAGATGTGGGTGCTAACACACAATTAGAACAAAGCAATTGGCTTCAACTTTTTTAACCACAATCCAAGCTTAAGAAGTCAAATCCAGAACTTGAATTGGTCCAAACAATATCATAGGTTGTGTACAGAAGTCTATGTAGTCGTCATGGTACCCTTGAACCCCATAAGTAGACAAAACGTATCGCTTGTTTTCTCTACAATGGATTCAATAAAACTATGGATGAACTCATGTCACTTACGTTAATTCAAATTGTTTTGTCTATCAATGTCCATGACATGTTCACTCACAAAATGATTATATAATGAAGGTGTTCCCTTAAAATATGTTCACTTTCATACTTTGGATGATCTTGTCTTACTCCAAAAAATGACTCTATAATTTTTAGGCCACCAAACTACAAAATCTAGAGTTATTGAGGATCCATCAAAGAGTCTCCGCCCCTCTCCGGCGCATATCTAACCTCCAATTAAAATGATCCTTGTCCTTTAAATAAGGTTGATAATACACTCATGTACATTTTTATAATGGGTACCATTTGGGTACCAAATTTTGTATCCATCACTCACCAAGTGATACAATGTCAATGGTTCACCCATTCAAAATTTATTCAAGGATGTCATCTTTGACGCGTTCCAAGCCATGCCTGTCAGTTCCCCATCTAAAGCATTTGATATTATGACCATCCTCAACTTAGTTGAGATGCCTTGCAAAATCATGTGACGTGTTTTTGCCACATCAAATAACATGCTCGACACACTTGCTCTTAGAACCACTTTGTGCATAGGTCATATGCTTTCATTTGGTTGTCACCCATAATCTAGCATGATTAGGTCAAGAGGTGGCTAGTTCTTCCTAGTGGAAACAAAAGGGTGTGATTGGCATCCATGGTAACAGTGCCATCGGCATCTTATTACATGTGTTGTACCATCGACACTAGTCTAGTTAGTCCAACAAAGACTCATGGCCATAGTGCGTCTGACAATCGCATGAGTGGTCCATTTGGCACCCATGTCAAGAGTGCATCCCATGGCTTTTGTCAATCATGCAATCGACATTTATGAAAACGGTACATTTTTCACTAGTGTAAAAGTTTTCACCAATGCACTTGTCTGTAACTTGTAAGTGTCCCACCGGCACTCAAGTGAATGCTACAATTACATCTCGAAAGTTGCTCATGCTCCCAATACAACCGGCATTTGTCAATTTTAAACGCTCAACCCTCGTGCGATGATTTTACCCATCGTGTGTGTGTGTTGAATGTGATCCGCTCTCACACTTTCCTTTTATGGAAATCCAAGCACAAATGACTTGCCTTGTATCTTGGGCTCAGTTGTCACCTACACGAATTTGCAATTGGCCTTTTCTTTGTTCATACCACTTTAAACCATGAGCACTACAATTGACATTAGCATCACAAATGTATGTGACATCCATGATTAAAGTTCAGGTAGCCCATTTTGTTGTTTCACACTGACAAACATTTTGAAAACAAAATGTGTGGTAGTGCTTGTAATACAATTGGTACTTACGTTATTCTTGTAGCCAAAGTGAGTGTAAATATGCGACTAACACTTCTTTTGTGCAAATCGCATGTTTTGCATTGTTATGTACAGTAGTTGCCTGCCCAAAACACGGCAAATTCTTTTGTTTTTTTTACATGGAGACTTTGTCTCGATGCACTTTATTGCTGTTATTATGTAACCATTTCTACTTTTGTCATTTTGCACAAAATTTGTACAACCTCATTTTGCCATGTCGTGGCTTTGGATGCTCAGCCCATTTGGGCTTTTTCACAAACTACCCCCAAGTTTGAGGTTCATATAAACACTTTTGGAACAGTCAATGCATATTCTTACATTGAAGTAACTTCCATTTGTTGCATTCCACATTCTAGTGTCATCACGTGGAGCAACTTGTTCCTTGAAAAGTGAAACTTTGTGCTGTGGTGAAAAAATGACTAATTAACAAGGGAAAAAAGGGATCCTCTAATTTGTTAAAAGAACCTAATATTTTGAAGCCTTATTAGAGCTTTTCACCACTATTCCTTTGAAAACTCATGACTGACACAATCAATCCTCAATTTGATCAAGAAGATTGCCTTGGCCTCTAATGTTAAAGGCACCAAGAGATTTGTTTAAGGATAATCTCATTATGTGAACATGTTGAGGCTCAAATCAAGCTTCAAACTGGCATGAACAACATCAAAAAAAAAATCCGGGTGGAGAACCTGAGCCTAATTTGTGTGGAACCAACTCGGTCCCAAATGGGGCTACTCTCATAAAAAACGATATGACCTTTAAACGTCTGAACTTGTGCCCTCTCAATTAATCCTCCCCAATTCCAACTACATCAGTGTGCAACTGCTGATTGCAAAACAACTAATCTACAACCACATTGGAAGTATCTAGGGCTCATGTCCTCTGTCGCTGAGGGGAGGAGGAAGGAATCCTCCTTCCTTGTGTTGTGGGTCTTATGAGAAGGGGGGGTGGATACAGGGGAGAACGCCACATCCCATTCCCCAAGGGTCCATAGTTTGCATGCAAAAGGAGGGAGGGGTGAACATCCCCTTCTCCTCCCCCTCAGGTCGTCACTCCCGGTGAGGAGGTGAAGAGGGCAAAAATACCCCCTCATTTCACTAGGGTCGTCCGCCAGTGTGCGGGAGGGGTTAAAGGCCCTCTCTCCTCCCCCTTGGTGTTTTCCACACCATGGACAAAGGGGAGAGACAAATCCGCCCCCTCTTCTTATCCTTGGCGTCGTTGACGTCATGGACAAGGAGGAGAGACTCAACACTCCCCCTTGGCGCCCTTAGCACCATAGACAAGGATGGAGGTGGAGATTCTCCCCTAACCCTCCCAGTTTGGTGCACACGGCACCATGGACAAAAGGGGGGGGCTACCATCCATCCAATCCCCTTTGGCGTCATTGGCGCCATAGAGGCGGGAAGAGGGAATCGGTCCCTCCTACCGTTCAAAGCCATTGACATTGTGGGAAGAAGAGAGATATGGAATCCATTCCCTCTCTTCCTCGTCGACACCATTGGTGCCACGCTGAAGGAGGGATGGAGGGACAATGGCCCATAAGCTAAAGTCTTGAAAGGGGATATAATCCTTTGTTAATACGTTTTTCAATTTATCTAGACAACCATTCCTCATAGTTGTAAAGTCGTGGAATCCATAAATAGCTTGATGGAATGAAAGAAAATGGTTTCTTTCTTCATTTAGTTTCTTTCCAACTAGAGGAACCAAAAAAATAGTTTCAAACTGCTTATTTAAAGAAAGCAAAATCTGATATGTATTTAACCTTTATTTTTCTCAAGTGCATCAAAAACATGTTTCCTTATTGTTTTCTATACATATATGACATGTTTCCTCACTCGTGAAACAATTAATCAAGTGTAGTGGGAAGAGAACAAAACTAGTGAACATGGACTCTTTGAAAAGACTAATACATTTCATGTATATCCCATTGTTGTCTTTATTGTACACATGGAATGTAACTTTAGGCTTTACCTACATGCATTTATGTGGATTATGTCTAGGAAATGTTTGTATGTAAAAATACACTGTTTGATACACAAATCATCAAGAGGTTGAATTTGGGGTGATAACCATAGCTCTTTCCTTACCTATGAATGATAATTGATAAGTCATGGTTAGAGGAAGGATCTACTATATTGTTTAGAGACTAGAATGAACCTTCACATATTGTCTATTACAAAGTGGGGTACAAGGGCGCGAAGATTGGGTATTCATTTGCCTTGCATTGTTACACTTTTACTCAACATACCCAATGATCTAGTGCTTCATATCTCTTTCTACATGTCGGCAAAGATAGAATGGCATCTCTTACAAAGTGAGCAACCGGATGTGTTTATTGAATAGTGTTAGTGGAGCAAATGTTACTAATTTTCAAGTGAATGGTTCCTTGTAGTGTACGTTTCAAGGTAACGTTAATTAAAAGACTATTATACACTAGGTAAAGTGTGTATAATGTTCTTTAGTGCACTAGGAAGCTCCCATGCAAGGCACTCCTAAGGATGTTGGTTTAGTGACTTGATGAGTGGAGGTTACTGCTGCTTGTGACGATAGGGTTTGGGTTGGAAAGTGTATGTGGGGAGTGTAAGTGGATGTGTATGGCTGGCTGCGTAGGTTATGTGTAGAATTGTGCACTTGTGTATACATGTTTGAGTAATTGTTTTAAGAATGTTTGGATATTTTTGGGTGCGGGGGGGAGGGTTTCAGGGTGAAAGGTGTATGAGGGGAGTGTAAGTTTATGTGGAGATTATATGTGTTTGTGTATGGTTGGATGTATGGGCTATGTGCAGAAAATTTTACTTGTGTATATTGGTTTGAGTGATGTGTTTGACATTGCTTAGGTGATGGAGGGGAGGAGGAAGGTAGGTTGGGAAGTGTATGTGGGAGGTATATGTGGAGATGTACTCTCGGTTATGTAGTTTTCATGTAGAGATCTATACTTGTTTATGATGGAGTTGAGTGATTTGGTGAGTGGTAGTTAGGTGGATGGCGTATGGGGTATGGGAGAAAAGTGTATGTGGACAAGCACACATCTTTTGAAAATTCATAAGTTTGTCTTTGAAAATATATTAATGAAATCAACATTAAAAGAGTTACAGTTTTGCGTTAAATACGTCCATCAGAGAATCTCAAGCAGATAATGGTTGCATTGTCATTCTTTTAGTGACACATCAAACATAGGTTTTTACTTTAACAGAAGAATGGTTCGATATGTATTTCCAGTTCTATCACACATCTACTTCAAATGCCTATTTGAATAAAAACGAGTCGACGCTTGCGTTTTCGTTGTACGGCGTGAATGCCATGAGACACACTACCGGTAGTTTGAACCAAATTTGTCGCTCGAGCGGTAGTCACGAAGTCAACCTGTCATTGGAGTGGCAGGATGACTGCAAAATGATTTGCTACACGTGGCACAAGTAAACTCTATGTGAACTATCGATAGCCCCCTCTCGCACCACTGGAATATTGACATCTCAATACTCAAGTTTTGGGCTTTGCTCCCGCCCGGGGTTTGTTGGCGGCCATCTATGCCAATGACTTTTCAAAACTCACCTCATATAGTATTTAGCCACTATCGACTGCCCGATGAAAGAATCTGGTCAAGTCATACGGTTGAAAACCAGCGACATCTACAATGTAATATTATGTGAGCCACTAGATCCTCTTTACGTTTTGAGACTCGTCGACAGTCGTTTGACATGAATCCATGGTGAGATTCTTTCGTAAAAACCTTTGCACTTGTGTATGATTTGCACTTTCTCTAACGGTGGTTGGTGTCCACCTCCACATACGCACATCACATAGACATCTTTGTTGGAGGAGGGGGGTGGGAGGGGGGGTGCACTAGATTATGGAACCGAGTCCCCCAACCCCCCCCCTCACCACAGAAGTTTATAACGTGAGTGTATATTGAAGTGCACTCTTCATAGTACCACGTCAAAGAAATATGTACACTAGTGCAAGTAGGGAACCTTCGTGGACTTATCAAAGTTAAAATACACTAATGCATAGTGAAGAACAATATGCCTGTGACCATGCAAGCAACGTCTTGTACACTCTCCATGTGCACTTTGCACAGTTCCAGGTTCGCTCCGCACCCCCCCCTCACCGGTGTTGGTGGGGGGAGGGGGTGCAGATTGAACCTGAAAAATATGTGTGAAGATGTCGTTGTTCTCAGTCAGACCCAAAATCATAGCTTCAAACTTCAGAATATGAAACTAAGTCATGAGGAGCCCAAAACGCTTAATCCTACCCAAACATAGGTATGTTAAAGATTTCCAAAGGCAATAAATTTCCAAAAACACATATCATGATTAACAAAAGTAAGAAAATTTATGGTACAATTGTAGGTAGGTAAAATTTCCTTTCCTAAACTTTCTCTCTATGGAGATGTTTAAAAGGTATTTTTGAAACACTTCGTTGTTACTTTCAAACAGTGAAAGAAGCCTTGCCCTGTGCTGACTATTTGTGTGACTCGTGTAAACATACCTCATGGATTTAACTGTGAATTCTTAGAAAAGAGAGCCATGGTGATATGCCTCTATGGGAAATGAGAATGCAAACAATAGAAAATGTTTGGGTAGGAATTTACTTGCCACTTTCCATTGTTAAGGAATGACATGTAAGGAAAATTCTTTGTAACATCTCATGTATGGTAGATTGATGTGTGCATTGTTTAAGAGATGTATGGATTAGGGGTGATTGGTGCTAAATGCAGGTTTCTCCTCGATAGGGGGGACAATTTGGCAGTCACATTAGTTAAAGGTTCTGCAAATTCTGGGGAAATGAAGATGAACAACGAGCCAAAAAATCATCTACACATGCCCGTCGAGTTTTTGGGGGGATGAACGTGGGTCCTAGAGATAGGGGGAGGACCACGTGAACGGGGGGAAGGGGGATCTGGTCGTTAAACATTGTGACGTCCAACTTTTGCANNNNTTCTGGGGAAATGAAGATGAACAACGAGCCAAAAAATCATCTACACATGCCCGTCGAGTTTTTGGGGGGATGAACGTGGGTCCTAGAGATAGGGGGAGGACCACGTGAACGGGGGGAAGGGGGATCTGGTCGTTAAACATTGTGACGTCCAACTTTTGCATAGTAGTGCCTTAGTACGTTATTTTAAAATCTACAGATAAGGTTTTGATGAGAAACCAATGATTTTTCGAACCAATGATCCATCATCAGCCATTTGTCAGGTCAGATGATTGATGCTTGGCTCATCTTTCCTTCGGTTGCCGCTTAGCCCCCTTTTGAAGTGATTGCTCCTGCCACATACCAACTTGGTCGCGTTCTAACATTTCCATGCGTGAAAGAATGCCATGTATGTAAGCGCATCAGATACGAAAGTTTGTGAGATCAATAAATCAAATTTTCATAATTGAAATTTTTAGAGGCTAGAGTAAGGAACCGCATCTTCACCATCGCTTGAGTAAAAAGCACACCAAGAAGCTATATTTGTCATTGTTGAGAATTTAACATTCCAACCAAGGCGTGTCTTGTTCTTAAGCCCTTTTTATTGATGGATTCAATGATTCATGCAGGCGAAACACAAGATTCAATCCTGGGTATGTCTAGGAAATTGATTCTTGATAGTCACAATGAGAAAGAAAGAAACATTGTCTCATTTGATGAGCAAATGTTTTGACACCACTCGCGTGCGCTTGCTACGTCGCCACCTGCCAAGAATTCCTCTCGAGGATATTTAATATGTGTAGCGTAGCGGGACCTAGGATAAGGTACACCGTTTCAATGGGAATGGATGAAACAGGACCACATTCGTGAGAAATTGTATAAGGAAAGGCAGATCTCCTAATTGCTTAGACCGTATTTTGGCCGTATACAACCACAAACGGAATAAGTGAGTATGTGCCATATACCCCATTTTTATTGGACATACCCCATTGATCGTACGTGAATTGTGATATTTCTTCTTACTGACAGGGCGGATTGTAAAATCTAAAAAGAGATGGGGTATTATGGTGCCGTAAATTCCAATGGCGGGGTTTGTTTTGGACGACTTTTTTAAGGTGGCTTGAATGGCTTCCATGTTTTCAAGTTGGGGCCAATGACGGTGCTTCCTACGAAAGGCCGGGTACCCTAAGTTCCTGCAAAATTATTTGACCACGGTCGCCTTCGAGAGCCGATTAGTTGACAGAGGGTACTGGCCTCTCTCGGTCGCTCTGGGTTAGCGCCAGCGAGCGACACCAAAGAGAAAGAGAAAAATAGGGAGAGAATGAGAGAGAGAGAGAGAGAGAGAGAGAGAGAGAGAGAGAGAGAGAGAGAAATAAAATGTGAGAGACAGACAGCGACGTAGAGAAAGGGAGGGATAGATAAATAGAGAGATAACGAGAGATGAGGAGATACGATGAAGGGAAGGGTGATGGGGGATGAATTGAAATTTAGAGCGACAGGGAAGGGCGATCGGGATATTGTGGAGGACATGCATNGATTAGTTGACAGAGGGTACTGGCCTCTCTCGGTCGCTCTGGGTTAGCTCCAGCGAGCGACACCAAAGAGAAAGAGAAAAATAGGGAGAGAATGAGAGAGAGAGAGAGAGAGAGAGAGAGAGAGAAATAAAATGTGAGAGACAGACAGCGACGTAGAGAAAGGGAGGGATAGATAAATAGAGAGATAACGAGAGATGAGGAGATACGATGAAGGGAAGGGTGATGGGGGATGAATTGAAATTTAGAGCGACAGGGAAGGGCGATCGGGATATTGTGGAGGACATGCATCAGAGGTAGCCATGAGAGTAATTGAATTTAGCTGCCGTGACGTGGCGATTCACTGTGCGAGCCGAGCTCCTTGTGCGGCCCTGAACATCCCGCGGCCCTGCCGCGGAATGTCGACCGTTACCTGAGTGTTTGCCTGAGGCAGCATCTCTCAATAATCCCTCGAATATCCATGACCCAACCTCGCCTACTCGATCGCTTGTTCGGGCGTGTCGAAGATTTTTCTTGATTGGTTCTGCTTGTGCCGCGGCCAACTGTTCCAGCAATTGACCCAAGTGGTGGTGCATTTATGTTGTCCAGCTTGCCACTTCGGTATGGAGGCCGCGGACTTCTGTTGGAAAGTGCAGGCGACAAAGAGAAACCATGACGTAAGGAGGCGAATGCAACTGCTCCAACGGGTAGTCAGACGGTTTTCCTCGCAAAAAATCGGAGCCAAGCGGAGCAGATCGAACAGCCACCAAAGTAGCAGCTTCCGGAAGGAAGCCCAGTGGGATTTTCTGCCTGGACCATCTTAATAACCGGAAAAAAATGCTTGCAAAATACTATTTCAGAACCCTACACTATTTATGTGCTTCCAAGATACTATTCAGACAACTAAGAACCCTGGATGTACCAACAATAAGTTACTTCTTCCAGCAGTGCTCCTATGATGGTTTTCACATGGTTGGTAATGTTTTTGGAAAAATGAAAGGGCGGCTTCACCGAATACCATAGCCGACTCGATAAACGTGACCAGCCTCCATTGACTCGCAAATCAATCTCAAGCTATCCGGTCTATTTCAAGGTTAGAGATTAAACGTTTTGCAAATCCGAAATGTTTTGGGAGACAACCTCGCATTTGTTCAAAGGGGACCTCCCATGCCCCACGGTAGCCGAGGTGCAGCCCAAAAAGCGAAGTCCTAATCCACGTCAAGGTACCGCGACCAAGTGTAGAAACAAGACATCTAACTATGGCGACATAAGCCAAGTCACCAGTCGGAATGGGCTCACAGCCAAGTCCTCTGAGACATGGATTGGAGCTTTTGCTAGAGAAATCCAACTCCGCAAACCCAGCGGGCAGTAGAATAAAAAACAAGGAGAGTTGAACTTGCGAACCTGAAAAAAAATGCAATTATTTCATGCAAAAAAACGTGTAATAAATAATTAGATCATCAATCAGGGTTCAAAATGGAATTAATTTTATTCCTAAGCGTAAAAAATCAGGATTTCTTTCATGAAATATGTGAAAATGTAATGAAATAAATAGAATTTTGGAAAGGTTGAAATCAATATGACGACATTGAAAAGTGAGAAAATGGGAAATGAAAAAATAAATAACAAAATTATTTTCTATATACAAATCTAAATCTACATCTACATCTACATCCATATCTATATCTATATCTATATCTATATCTATATCTATATCTATATCTATATCTATATCTATATCTATATCTATATCTATATCTATATCTATATATATATATATATATATCTATATGCATGTCGGTATCTACATCTATGGCATACGATATACACATATAATATATATAAAGATAT
>SZWC01004575.1:66108-95233 GCA_023375785.1 Penium margaritaceum
CAACCCCAACACCATGGACTGGCAAGGACTGACCAGAGCCTGTACGAACGGAACGGACAGACGTGACAGGGCCGAGAACAACAAAGTCACTGCGACGGCACGTCATGTGATGGGTGGCACCAGAATCGATGATCCAAGTGCCACCGGAGTCACGACTGGAGGACGTCACTGTACAACGAGCACTGGAACACTCGGCATCAGAGGGATGCTGAGCCGTCAGTGGGGAGGAACGACACACAACACAAAGATGAGACTCATGAATCCACTCGGTGCAGTCAGGCCCATCATCATCACATGCTGACCGTGCTCCCCCACACGCATCATCACGAGCCACAAGAACGGACGAACAAACAGTCTGTGAACCACCCAACGATGACAACACACTCGCACCTCCCTGAAAGCGGAGCGCTAGGAGGTGGCAAAGCTCGGCGATGGTGTGGTCGCGTGGGTCCGGATCGCTGCTGCTCGCCGATGAGGAGGCAGGAACAGCTGCAGTCGTGGCCGCCGCGCGTCCGGAGGAGGATGCGGGTGACGTGCCAGACGTGGAACGGAGAGCATGAGCAGTCTGAGCCCACGAGTGATCCGCGCCCAGTCGAGCGGCTGCTGGCACTCGGTGTAGCGATGGGCACCTCCACAGTTGTAGCAGTGCACAGAACGGCCACTACTACCACTGGATGACGACTGCTGCTGACGTGATCCACGCTTCCTATTCTTCTTCTTCCCCGGCTGCTACAACGCCCTGTGTCTGCGTGGGTGTAGACAGGGTCGAAGAAGAAGAGGAAGATAACGAAGTGATGGAGGAGGAAGAGGGAGACTGTAGGAGGGAAGATGATGGTGATGCGATGGCTGCTGTAGCGAGGAAAGTCTCTTGATGGGCTACGGCTGCCTCGCGGGCTGAGGTCACCTGAAGGAAGAGCTGATGCGCCCAAGGAAGCAGTTGCAGAGTGGCTGAGAAGGGTTCGAGGACAGCGTCGCTGTACCGTGTGAAGATTTCGGTGTACTCGAGGCGAACTCCGAGCATAATCGTACGAAGCGCCCACAGCTGTGTGCCTCCTGAGGTCCCCAAGCGCGTGTAGATGCGCATGGCGCGTCGCCAGTAATCTGCTGCAGGCTCCGCAGGCCCCTGACGGAGCGAATGGAAAGCACGAATGTGTGATGCACGAGTGGCGTGCGTCTCTGCGGCTAGCAGGGATAAGGCCAGATCCCAACCTCCACGGGGATCGGCGCCGGTGCCTGTGCCGACCTCGCCAAGGAAAGGGCGAAAGTCGACGACGGTCTCGCGTGGCATGGCGTAGAGGAGTCCGCGCATGGCCCGGGCTGCTGTTAGTACCTGTGCTTGGTCTGTAGGCTAGTATGGGCTGTGGTAGTAAGGCCACACTCCCTCAGAAGTAGCCCACACCTGAAACACGATCTCCCAGCAGTCAAAGCCATCCTCACTGATGTACCGTGGAGGTGGTGCCTCAAAATCCTTGGGCTGCCGCTCCGTGGAGAGAGAAACCACAGGCTGAGAAGGACGAGAGACCGGAAAGACTCCTGGAAGAGGATGGTCACCGGGGTAGTCAGGTGACAATCGTATCGGGGAAAACGGAGGCGATCGGGTGCCCGTCTGCAGCTGACGGAGGCGCTCCTGAAGAACTCGAATCTCCTGAGCCGGGGAATCATGAGTAATGCCTGGCATGAGTGGCTCATCATCCAGGAGGTCAGCAGGTGGTGGGACAGGTCGAGCGCCTGTCACGGGTGCCTGAGCCGACTGCTGGGTANCCTCGCCAAGGAAAGGGCGAAAGTCGACGACGGTCTCGCGTGGCATGGCGTAGAGGAGTCCGCGCATGGCCCGGGCTGCTGTTAGTACCTGTGCTTGGTCTGTAGGCTAGTACGGGCTGTGGTAGTAAGGCCACACTCCCTCAGAAGTAGCCCACACCTGAAACACGATCTCCCAGCAGTTGAAGCCATCCTCACTGATGTACCGTGGAGGTGGTGCCTCAAAATCCTTGGGCTGCCGCTCCGTGGAGAGAGAAACCACAAGCTGAGAAGGACGAGAGACCGGAAAGACTCTTGGAAGAGGATGGTCACCGGGGTAGTCAGGTGACAATCGTATCGGGGAAAACGGAGGCGATCGGGTGCCCGTCTGCAGCTGACGGAGGCGCTCCTGAAGAACTCGAATCTCCTGAGCCGGGGAATCATGAGTAATGCCAGGCATGAGTGGCTCATCATCCAGGAGGTCAGCAGGTGGTGGGACAGGTCGAGCACCTGTCACGGGTGCCTGAGTCGACTGCTGGGTAGAGACCGCGACGCCGACAGCTCCCTCAGAAACCCGCTGAGGAGCCGTGGACTGAGCACGCAGAAGCTCGGTCAGCGTGCGGATAGCGTCAGTCTGCTCTCTCTAGAGGCGAAGCATCTCATCCTTCTGGCTTCGCAGGTCCTCAATGGCCTGCGAGCGTGGACTCAGTACACCAGACGAAGAGGAGGAGGGGCCGCCTGGTCCCTTCTCCTTGTCAGACAGGCTCATGTCGCCGCTCAGTATGGGGCGGCAGGTCAAGTGTGTCGGATTTCAAAACTGTTGGCGTTTCTCGAGGAGTTGAGACGCTCAAAACGTTTGACTGTCCGGCCAAAACTTTGGCTAAGTATGGTGCTGACAGCCAGAAATTTGGCTAAGTGCTGAAATCTAAACATTTCGGCACTAAAAATTCAAGGTTGTCCAAATCAAGCGAAATTTGGACCACAGAGGCTCCTGAATGTGCTAAACATGATGGTGAAATTTTCGGTCGCAAAAAGTTGGAAGAAGTGGCAAAACGTCACTTTTCCCTGGTCTGTCCGAATTTCAACAGAAAACAAATCTGCGGTGCACTTCCGTCTTTGCTGGTGGCGACAGAGCACGAAACTGAGCGTGAATAGTAGCTCTGGAGAGCTTGAGAGAAGAGCTTTCCAACGCACCCTCAAACGCCAAAAACGACGTTCGTTTGAAGCCAGGGCAAGCTCGTGCCGACGGGGAGGTGGTGGCTAACGCGATTTTCGTCCGCGGCTCCTCCACGTCCATGCGGCTTCTAGGAAGTTGCACGGGCAGGGGCAGCGGTGGCGCACACTGCTGTTGTTGCTGCTGCTGCTGCTGCTGCTGCTGTCGAGCTTGACGGCAATGGCCTCAAGCCACTTTGGCGGCAACTGTTGCTGATGTTTCTGATGCCGCCGCCGATGTTGCTGCTGCTGCTGCTGCTGTGGTCAAAACTGCCAGCTCTGTTGCTGCGCTGTTGGACAGCTGCTATGGCGCTGCTGCGCTGGCGTGCTGCTACACTGCTGCACCCCTCCTGCATGAATCCTCTGTCATGCAGGTGTTGCGGCCTACGCCTTGCAATGGCGCAGGTTGGTGGGTCCTCCCAGGACCTGTCGCTGCTGCTGTGTGCTGTTGCCGCTGCTGCTACTCACTGCTGCTGCGATTGCTGCATCTCTGCTGTGCAGCACAACAAACTCTGGCTTGTTGCTTTGATACCATGAGAAGTTTCCTAGAACCTTCCTAGCCACTTGCCGTGACACTAGGCGTCAGCGCCAGGTCAGCGTGTGACAACGTCACAAGTTTGAGACAAAACTGCAAGGGTCTGGGTTGGGACACGGACAGAGTGTCAGGAAACTCAAACTGAATATAATTGCAGAGAGAAATAACAAATGACAGGTCCAAGGCATAAATACCTACCGCGGCGCACGGCGGGTGTCGCTCGCGGCAGTCCAAGAGCTGTACTAAAAACCGGCCCAAAACCACTGTTTTGGCCGTAACTCTGCGCACACATGTCAAAATGCTACGCCGTCTGAACCTAGACGTGCAGGATCAAAAGACGGACGCTACGACTGGTCACATGCATGCATCCATCATCAGACGGTGGACATACAATGAAAAAACATGCAAATAGGGCTCATGGCCAGTCCGCCGAAAGACGCCTGCAAGCTGTAGAAAAGACAGCAGAGAGTCCCGGCAGCATCTGGGGCTCTGGAACGGTAGTCGGCCAGCTCCAAGCCGGTAGTCCGCCGCCAGTTGTCGCACCGGTGTCACCAGGGCCCGCCTCAGGGATCTGCACAAGTATGGACACGGCCGAGTGGTCACAGTAAACTGTACAAGAACGTCACAAATCACAACAATTTAATGACCACTTTTGTGTTCTTTAGCATGATTGCACAACATGGCTACGATCTCCACTAATTGAACGTGACCTTCCTGTACGGCACTCTCAGTAAAATCAACTATTGTGATCATGTACGGAATGTCATCTTGGATACAGAATATTGCAAATGCTTGCTTGATGCCACACTTGAGGCCGTTTTTTATTTTATTTTGTACATTGGTCTTAACCTTTGTGAACGTGAGGGCCTCTTAGACACGAAATCAAGCGCAGGGATTGAACCCGGCCCCACCAGGACTGTTGTAGGCTATATATTGTGGGGTTTTTTCACCAGCGGTGCAAATTTGGGATGATTTGGATTATATTGCTGGCCTTATCTTTCTGTGCACTACAGAAGAAAGGGGCATTTGTAATTTTAAGGTGTATCCTTCCAGTTAGATCTTTTCTTTCGACGGTCTTTCAGTAAGTGTGTTAAGCATAGCATCAAGTGGTTGAGGTTGTCTAGTAAGTTGTGTGATATGATTACCACAAGGGTAGGAGTAGGGTTTGTTTAAGTTTGATTCCATCGTTCATGCCATATACGTTGGAGGATCGTGGCGCGAGTGATATCCCAGAGGAGTCTAAGCTGAGTGGGGATAGTTGGTCCAAGGAGAATACTGGGTGAGCTTGGGTTTATCTTGGGGAAGAATGCGGCAAAGAGTGAGCAAATGGGTTTGAAAATTGGTTGGATGTAGAGGCATTATACGAAGCAGTGTTGGATGGAAGGTGGCGGTAGGAAGCAATATCGATAGCCTTCTTCACACACCGTTCTATGAGGACGTAGAGATAGAGTTCCTCTCGGGCGAGGTCGTTCTCGGTGAATATTTCATACTACTGTCATGTGTAATTTGTCATGCTAAACACATGACACAAGCGTAGCAGCTTGTTGTGTGCGTCAAACTTCTCACTCATTTTACAAAAGCCTTAGAGAATGGCGTGCATGAAGTCCATCTAGTTGTTCGTTGGAGTCAATGATTCATGCCACGTCAGATTTATCTGGTCAAGAGATGGGACGCCTCTTCTAAATGATGTGAGATCGGTCACATGAGCCATTGATCGAGCTCCGTTAGTCTCTTGTTGGCATTGGATGGTCTTTAGATTGGGCCACCAACTCAACACCGTACCATGCAAAAGCAAAACCATAAGGTAAACTTTTCTCTTTGTCACTGTTGACCCAATGATGATGAAGTTCACCTCCAAGCTCGTCGGCCGCATCAAAAGTGTTGATGTTTAAGATTTTACAAGATGGAATGATTCGAAAAGTGCCTGGCAAGATAGTGGGGTTCATTCAAGAATTAGTTATTTCCTTCAATGAGTAAAACTTCCAAAGTGCATTCGTTTTGAAGCTCCTTCATTGCCACGTCGAGGATTTGGAGCAGGTGGACATTGGGGCTCTTGAGCCCTGCCAGCTTCCCGTACAAATCTTTGTTCGTGTGAGCATGTTGGCCGGTGCCTCCCATCATGTGAGGTGTCTTCATGACGGGCACGATCAGAGGAAAAGGCTGAGCCAAAAGGGGTTTGTCATTGGATTGGCCATCATAGTCGTCGGCATTGTCCCATTTACGACAAAGATTCCCATTCCTGCCTGGTTTCCCTAGAGATCGTTTTCTCATACATGCTATTGATCCTCCGTCACCAAAGTGCTTTCCACTTAATTATGCTTGTTGTCGAGTGTGCTTTCTCTATTCACCATCTTTGTTGCTAAGTCAGCGATATTTTGAATGGTAGAGGTATGCTAAAGACTCGTGCAAGGTCGTTATCATAAGGTAATTGTATCGAATTCCACGAAAGCACTGCTGTGCTCCAATACCAAGTGTTACGCCAAGTGGAACGTGGATATGGATGAGACGTAGAGTAGAAGACAATTCGAGGATTGGGGAAATGAGATAACTTGTATTTAGTAGCAAGTGTACTTTGCTGATAAGTGTCACACGTGTCAAGGACATATATACAATATCAAGAATGTAGTTGTTGTAAGATTCCAGCTCTTGAACCTTCTTTTTATCCGAGTTCACAAAGTGGCATTTAGAGCTTGTTGGAGGAATTTTCTCCTCTATGCCACTTCAAGAACTATTGTCATTGACAACATTGTACATGGAGACCCGAATCATTGGTCTCCATATGCCATTCTTTGTTTCTACCTTATCCCCTTGTTTTGGATCCTGAAGAAGGTGATAATAGTTCAAACTTGTACGTTTTCATGAGTTCTTTACGTATACACTCAGATTTTGACCTTATCAAGCATCTACTGGTTTTTGTGACAAAACTACGCAAAATCGTAACGTCCAAGACATGCCTGATTATTTTCCACCTTCATTTTATTTATTCTCTTACTTCCTCTCATTTGCACTCTCCCCTTCTCCTCGCTCGCCCACTCAATAAGGAAGAGCAAGCGAGAAGAGGGTGCAAGGCCACTCGTCCTACCCTCGAGGCGCTCTTGACCTCTCGGTCACCGATCAAGCCACCAACTCGATTGGCGGATGGTGGTTGGCAGGCAGATAGCCAGTTGGTCACTTGACCGGCCGCCAATCATCTTGTGGGCTGGCTGCTAGCTAGCCGGTAGCCAACGGTTGGCTAGCCACTGGCCAGCCCTCACATTGGTGAGGAGGTTGTCACCGGCCACCCCATCGCTTTTGCGAGGTGGGATGACCGAACCAACCCTCCCTCTGCATTCCTCCACAACTATTATGAATCGCCTTGGTTCATGAACAAGGAGTGTGGCACAGTGAAGAATCAACATTGTGAAATAAAAATTGTGGTTTTCACTTACAAGCTAAGACATGAACCTCTGCATCTTTGTCTTGGCCTAAGCTGTAGCTTGTAGGTCAACACAGTCAGCGACCTCCTCCTACAGGACGGAGTGACCACATTAAAATCTTGTTGGAATTTCCCAGCCTTCAACGGTGCATATCCATGTATAGTACAAAGTGGAAACGTTGTTCACTACTGCACCAGGTGGTGCCACATGCTTCACGCCTATCCGTGTGAGCTGTTAGCCTACTCCAATACTCCTTGACCAAGACAGTGCGCCAATGATAGTTGGGCTTCTATTATTTATGCTCAGGAATACAAACGACCTAATAAATGAGGTACTCCCTAGAAAAGCACGACTAAAGAGTGCGTTATCGATGCTATAAGTGGCAAAAAATCTCGAATTGGTCATATGTAGCGAGGATTATTGGTGGTGGTCGAACTGCTCCTTCTGCCGTACATGGAGCTAGGAAGCTCACATGAAAGACATCATGAATCGTCATATTTTCAGAAACAACAATCAGTATGCCACTAGCCCAATGCGTTCCATGACTTGGGAAATGGCCCATTCCATTCGGAAGACGTTTTTGTATCCCAGGCGACTTGAGTAGAATATTCTTTGTGCTGAGAAACACATTTTCACCGATGTTAAATGCAACATTGTGGCACCTTTGATCTACACATGAGATTTGTTGTTGTGGAGCAGCTTGAAATTCATATTTTACCTCTAATGAGAAGGAGTCTCTATGCCTGACAAAGACTTGTACAGAAGGAGACTCTCTCGTTGGTCCCACTCCTCACCAATGAAAAGGGCACCACTAGATTCTGGCCAATGTTTTTCACAAACGTTATAAATTACATGTGCTCATTCACGGAGTTATTAACTGCATTCTATGCTAGTCCTAGGAATTTTTCATGGTCGTTTGTGGCAAGGTCAACATACATACAGAGTATTTTCTCCAACTTGAAATTCATGCACTTTGTTTCTCGTAAGCTTAAGCTTGGAATGTTCTTGACATGCCACACTCGCTTCCCAAGTACTTGTTTGTTTTAAGCCAAAACACTCTAGACAAGTTTCTTAGTCAAAGGTAATGTCCAATGTAAGGCCATGGTACTTCACAACAACCTCAAAGAAGAGAAAAGCGGTCTCTTCGACGTTCACATATGTGGTTATGGGAATAAAGTGTGTTGTCTTTTCCAGAAGATTCAATTCCACCGAGATTGCATCATGACCTCGGGCCATCTCTAGAAGACCAGTTATGAATTCTATGCTGATGCACTCGTAAGGATTCTTTTGAATGGGAAGTTGTTGGAGGAGTCGCACAGGCCTTCTGTTACAAGTATTGTTCCAGAGACGTGGGTTTCATGTTCAGCAATACATTTGGAAATTGGCTCTCCATATTGGCCAACAGTGGTCCATGATAGAATATTAGGCAGCCCTCAGGGAGGTGATCAGGCACACCAAGAGCCGCTAGGCAGCACCAATTGTATGTGATAGACAAGTACGCTGAAGAAAAAATAATACGGAAGAATGTAAGATTTTGTAGAAAGCGCTAATGGCTGGTTTGACTCATGGATGAGAAATTACATTAGCATAGCGTTTTGGCAAGCCTACATATGCCTCATTTTGTACATGCAGCTGGAAGAACCACTCTGTGAAAGTTCACCTCCTAGCACACTTCTAGCCCGGTGGGATGAACGACTGTCACACTCTCACACAAGAAAATTACCATCCTCGCCATGTGCACAACCAATAATCTTGGTGGGGACCTTCCTTGAAACTCTTTGAAGGTCCTCATACCGCCTTTTCACCTTGAAGGCCGCTCCAAGCCTCCGTGGCCAATAATTATAGCTGTCATCGGTGCTGGTAGTGCAGGGGCCGTCACTTGAACCGGATCCACTGCCACAAAAACTTGAAAATCCATATCTCCCTCAAACGGGCTCCAAATTGAGGTCCATAAATTACTACAGATCTAGGAAGACATTCCTATGCATCTATTGTGTGAGATGATTTTTGTCGAGCAACCCGCTTTGGTCACTTTTTGGTATCCTATATCCATCATTCTCCTGCTTTATGAGAGTAAAACCCACACAAGTCCACACTGTGCCCTCAGCTACTGGAAGTGATGTGCTGCTAGCGGCTTGGTCAGGAAATCTATCAGTATCATGATTGAGGGGCAAGACATGATGTGAATCACCTCCTTTTCCACGAGCTCGTAGACAAAGTGTTAGCGCACGTCGATGTGCTTGGTGCGAGTGTGGAACTTTGCGTTCTTTGTGAGCGTGATGTCGTTCATGTTGTCGTAGTAGATGGGCGTTGCAGATGTTTTCTGCTGCCCAAGAATTGCAAGCAGCTCACGCAGCCACACTGCTTCCTTTGTTGCTTTTCTCAAAGCGATGTACTTTGCCTCGATGGAGGAGAGTGCAATGCACTCATGCTTCTTGCTCCTCCAACTAATTACTGCTACTCCAAGAAAAAACACAAAACCACTAGTGGATCTTCTTTTTTCCAGATCTCTATCCCAATCTGCGTCATTGTAACCGATGAGGATGGGGCTGTTGTTGCCGTTGAAGGTGAGGTTAAATCTACTGCTACTGTCAAGGTATTGTAACATGCTCTTGATCGCCTTCCAATGTGGAAGACCCGGGTCGGCGCAGAATTTGTTCACTGCTCCCACTGCTTGGCTGATGTCGAGGCGCGTGCTGACGGCTGCATACATGAGGCTCTCAACTATTGCTTGATATAGTACCGCCTCCATATGACTGCTATGTTACTTACTGTGAGGAGCCTGCATGATGCTCAGCTTTTCTCCTACTTCTAACAGTGTTGCCACCTTCCGTGCACCTCACATGTTGAAGCGCTTGATGATGTTGCTCAAGTAAGTACTCTATGATAGCTCCAAGGTCTGCTACTGCCGATCACACTGCACCTAGAGACCAAGATAGTAGCTCAGCTCTCCCATGTCCTTCATGTCAAACCTGGCTACAAGGGACTGCTTAGAATCTTCAAGGAGAGACTTTGAGTCAGAGGCAATAAGCAAGTCATGAACATAGAGCAGGATGATGACCTGGCTTGCATCCTTTGTGCGCCCATAAATTGCATGATGTATCTGGTTGCGCACAAAACCATGGCTAGCCAGCTGCTAATCAATCTTGTGGTACCATGCACGTAGCGCTTGCTTCAGGCCATAGAGTACCTTCACAATCTTGCACACATGATCCTCATGTCCTTCCACCACAAACCCCTCGGGTTTCTCTATGTACACATCCTCCTCAAGGTCACCATTCAGAAATGAACACATAACATCCATCCGGTGCACCTCCCAATCCATGGTAGTGGCAGGGACAAGGATTGCACGGATGGAGGGAAACTTTGTGATGGGTGCAAACGTCTCATTGTCATCTACGCCCTCAGTCTGCACATATCCCTTCGTAACCAGACCTGTTTCATTCATGAGATCCTTAGCATCAGCACCGTGCTTGCGCCGGAAGATCCACCTACAATAGATCACCCGGTTGCCATGTGAAGCTTCTTTGAGAGTCCAGGTCTCGTTCTTCATGAGTGCCTTGTACTCCTCTTCTGCTAAAACATGCCAATCCGCTACAGTATTGGACATGGATTCAGTGAATTTTGTTGGGTCATCGACGAAAGTGAGGAAGAGGAGCTCGAGGTCAGAAGACTCCTATGAAGATAAAAAAAGTGCACAGGTTTAGCAACTCGTCCACGGCCTCCGTTTGGTTGTGAGATGCTCGGATTGCCATAGCGACTCCACATGACCATATTCACCATGGTTGAGTTATGTACACCTCTGTGGCAGCTGTTACTGCTTGCTCGGCTACTCCTCCTCCTCTTCTTTGGTTGCTGACTACTTTGCCTCCTTCTCTCCCTCTGTTGTCCTATTACCATTACCTTATGCTTGCTCCTCTTCCACTGCAGGATCTTTGGCTCCCACTAGTTCAAGAGTCGGTGCAACTTTCAGTGCTTCCATAGGGCTCCATGTCTATTCCTTCACTTTCTTGTTGAATACCATGTCACGGCTACAAACAATCTTGCGTACAGTGAGGTTGTACAGCCGGTATCCCAGGGTTTTGTAGCCAAGGAAGGCAACCTTCACATCCTTGGCATCCAGCTTAATGCGGTTAGCAGCAGGCACATGGACAAATGTGCAGCACTTGAACACCTTTAGGTGCGTGAAAATTGGCTTGTGTCCCATCCATGCCTCCTCCGGAGTCATCAGTGGCACAACATGTGTCTGGCTCCGTTCTTCAGGTACACAAGAGTGTTGACGTCCTCTGTCCATAATATTGGCATGAGCTTGGCGTCCTTGAGCATACAACAGAAAGCTCCAATGAGTGTGTGGTTGGCATGCTCAGTCACACCATTCAGCTACAGTGTTGCAAGTTATGTCACCTCGTGTCGGATCCTGCGGTTCTTGAGGAAGTCGCAGGAGTCATTGGAGAGGTACTTGCCTCTGCCATTGGTGCAAAGCACCTTCAAGCGCCTGCCAATCTCAGTCTATACAACTTTCACCCATGCCTTGAATGCAACAAAACACAATTTTTTTCCGGCTATAATGAAAACCCACGTCTTATGCAACTTTTTATCACTGAACGTGAGAAAGTAAAGCTTGCTGGGCAAAGAATGTGGTGGCATGGGACCACACATATCGGATTGCACAAGAGAGAGATGCTCATCTACCAACTTCCGCTACCTAGTGAATGGAGAGTGGGCTTGCTTCCCTTCGATGCAGCTCTCGTAGGCCGACGCACCGGCCTGCTTCACCTCCTTCAACTATAGGTTACGCACCATCTATTGCATGGAGATGATTGCGCAAAAGCCAAGGTATCCAAGACGGCGATGCCACGGGAAGATGTCGTTGTCTCCCACTATCGTAGCTACTGCTGAGGCAGCTCTCTTCTCCAATGCCACAGAATGACAATAGAGGCCATCGTCGTTGTCCGCCTTTGCAAGCACTTGGCCCACATGTGCTGAGATGGTATAGCCACCATTCTCAAAGCGGACCTGTAGGCCTTGGGAAATGAGAGAGGAAACAAAGAGGAGGTTAACTACCAGCCCCAGGACATAGATCACCCCCTTCACACAAAGTTCTATGTGCTTCCCCTTGGACAGAAGCACAGAGGACAATCACACCCTCTCCCACCGCCATGTACACATGATTGTCACCCATGTATACTCGGCGAGGTTCAATAGCGGTGTACACAACAAACCACTCTCGGCGACAGGTCATGTGCCGAGTAGCTCCCGTGTTGACGATCCAAAACAAGGCAGTTTTGGCAGAGAAATGCAGAACCTGAATGGTGCTCACGAATCCAATCTCCCAACTGGCAGCGTTGGCAGAGGCGTTAGACTGTTTCTCCACTCCCACCCCAGTCACAAGGTCTGCCTTCTTCTTCTGGCATTCACGTGTCCAATAGCCTGGCTTCTTGCAGAAGTGGCACTTGCCCTTCTTCTTCCCTCCACCTCTGCTACCATTGGTTGATGCAACACCACCCCCGTAAATCATGTTGGTGACAAGGGCTACATCCAGCCCGCTTCCTCCTTCTCCCTCCTTGTTGCGCTCCTCCTAAAACAGTAGGTTCTCCTCCACGTCGTCGAGTGAGAGCTTGTTGCCACGCCGGTCTAGGGCAAAAAAGAGAGGAGTGTAGCTACTAGGAAGGCCAGAGATAATGGCCAGCATGAGAACATGTTCCTTGACAAGGTCCCAAATCACAACAAGTTGGAAAACCAAAGCTTTCACCATGTTGAGATAATCGATCATGGAGCTCGACTCATTCATCTTTACGGTGAAAAAATGATGACGCAGTTGCATGTTCATGAAGATTTACTTGGAAGCATAGGTGGATTCAAGCTTCTTCTAAACCTGCTTTGGGGTTAGGATGTTGTGGACAAAGAGTTGCTGCCAGTCAGCGAGGGGGAGGTAGATGGTGGCAAGGGCACGGTCCCACTTCTCACGGTGGGTACGGGCCTCAACAACGGAGAGGGAGGATTAAAAAATGTCAGCCTCACTCTCCTGGCTCCATATTCCCTTCTCCATCAGCAATGTCGCCATGTTGTTGCTCTAGTGGAAGAAGTTCTTGCTTTTGAACTTGGTGATGTTGACGCCGGCCATCACAGAAGTGGATATTGCCATGTTGACTGCAACGTTGGCCCACAAATGGTGCCTCTCACACACCAGTGTACAAGGGATACCTCAAGGATGAGGCAAGACCTTGTTATAGCTCTGAAACCGCTTTCAGAATCTTAGGCAGCCCTCAGGGATGTGATCAGGCTCACCAAGAGCCGCTAGGCAGGACCAATTGTATGTGAGAGACAAGTTGCAAGTTGCAGAGGCGAAGATACGGAAGTGTGAAAACTTGTATAGAGAGCGCCAATGGCTGGTTCAACTCATGGATGGAAAAATTAAAAAGTAATGCTTTATAACAAGCCTAAGTATGCCTCATTTGGCACATGGAGCTGGGAGAACCACTCTGTCCAAGTTCACCTCCTAACACACTCCTCGCCCAGCGAGATGAGTACCAATCACACTCTCACACAATAGAATTACCATCCCTGCCATGTGCATAACCAATAACCTTGGTGGGGATATTCCTTGAGGTACCCTGAAGGTCCTCCTGCCACCTTTCCACCTTGGAAGCCACTCCAAGCCTCCCTGGCCAATGATTCTGGCCGTCATTGGTGCTGGTATTGCAAGAGCTGTCACTTGAACTGTATGCAGTGCCACCAAACCTTGAAAATCCATATCTCCCTCAAACGGAATCCGAATTGATTTTCATAAAGTTTTAGAGAACCAGGAAAACATCCTCCATGCATCTTTATGCCTGATGATTTTTATCAAGCAACCCACTTTGGTCACTCTTTGGCATCCTATATCCATTATTCCAAGAGTATTTGTCCTGTATTTTGTGGTCCCACATGTCATGACACTGCCATTGGTCCTAAAACTGCGAGATTATCTCATTTCAGGTATCTCTTGTGTCTATCACAACAGCTTGTTCTCCAGCACATACACGTGTCTTCTAGCAATCCATGCTTTTATGGGTTCTAAGTGCATTGAAACTAACAACTTACACTATATCCCACGTGGATCCTGTTTATAAAGCTTTTGTAGTAGATTATCTCTCAACTTGGTTGTAGCAAAGGTGTGGAGGAGTTGTGTGTCTAAGCTGTAGCCGTTGCAATGACCATAAAACACCCACTGACCTCTATAGTTGCTCTAATTTTCACGGGCTGTCTGCTTATTGAATCGGTTACATTGATTTACCCTGACCAATACTCCCACGTGAACAAATATCGACTAAGGTATTAACTCAAATGCGCATGTCCTCTTGACAGGTTTGGATACCTTTGGAAAAACACCAATGGCTTGTGGTCACTTAGGAATGTCATGCCCCCGTTAATGGCAACAAGATAGCAAGCCACATCTTGAAAGCGTGTACCACAACAAGGAGCTCATAATCACCAATAGTATGATGCATCTCTGCGAGGATGAAATTCTAGCTCTTTTATATAAATGAATGACTGATTTACATGAGGCATTTTCCGAACCTTTTTTGTGGACACATCATAACATACTTCTCACGGTTTTGTTTGATCTCAAATAGCTAAGATGGGTGCTATGGACATGATTTATTTGAATTTGAGAAAGATATTCTTGTAGTCAGTTATTTTTTCACAATGTATGTCTGTTTGCGTTAGTCTAGTTAGCGAAGCTACCAAGGTTGAGTATCCTTGCATAAACCATCAAAATTAGTTTATAAGGCCAATGAAATAACTACTGTGTCCAACATTCTTCACATACATCTACTTTGTTGCGGTTTGGATTTTTTGTGAGTTGACAGAGATACAATCCTTGCCAATTATGTATACAGGAAGGACACATAGAATATTGCACATAATTGTTGCTCCCGGAGGATTGGAAGGACCTTGCAAAAATGTTGCACGTGCTCTTCCATTGATCTAGAAAGAAAAAGGTGTCATCTATGTAGACCAAGAAAATTGACCTGGTTTATATGCAAAATCTGAATTCATTTCTCCTTGGAAGGTTACCAATGTGTTTGTTAGTTCAAACCATAAAAATTTAGAAATGATGATTTTCCAATTGCATCCAAAATGTTGTTTTGGGGCCATCATCTTTTGAGATGCAGATTTGGTGGAACCTGAGATAAATCCAAGGAACAAAAAACCCTCTATAGGCAGTAAGGAAAATCTAGATTTCATCGTCAGGTTGTTCAGTGCTCGGTAATCTACGAATATGTGTATTCCACCATCCTTCTTCATCACACAAATGGTTGACACTATATGGTGAACTACTTGGATTGATCAACCCTTTTCCAGGTACTTCTCGATTTTTCATTTGGCCTCTCGCCTTCTGACAGGAAAAAGGTGATGCATGAGTCTAAATTGAGGATTCGCCTCTTGTTTGAGTGGACTTGTGTAGCCCATGTATCGTTCTGGTGGAAGCCCAGCCGGTGGTTTTTGGAACACCTCTAAGAACTCTACCACCAGAGATTTTATCCCTTACAGCATGTCTTCCTTGACTTCATGCTCCACTTTTTGTTGTCGGGTCAGGATATGTCGACAACCTTGTTAGATACGCTTGTTCACATTTATCACAGATGAACGATCATGGACCTTCAGTCAAGTTGGTGATGATTTTACTCTCAAAATTGATGCTGCCCATTTTGGAGGGCCAAACGTTTTTATTCAAATCATATGAGAGCCTTGTTTTTGTGCAGCAAGGATCTCCTAAAACCATGTCAAAGGTGACACTCCACGTGTATCCTCATTCTTTTTTCTTTACAAGCACCAATTATGGGAATGGAACGGTTGTCACCAACAAAAATTACGCTCGTAATTTAGGCCCACATGTCAGATAAACTCAATGCTAACAAAGGAGTCATTCCCTCTAGTGTTTGATGGCAAATTCACAAGAGCACCTTCAATGTTGCATCATCATGTTGCCTCCATTCGTTTAAGTGAAAAGTCATGATAACAGTAATTTGGGTTTGTAGTCAACTCAGAATCAGTACGACGGATTTCGTAACCCCTATCTTTTACCAACTTGAGTACACATCTTGTGGCTGCGAGTGACTGCCCGTCTTTGAACTTTATCTGGTTGACATCGTTGACCAAAGGTATCGCAAGTTTTACTGCCGTGATTATCTTGAGAGAGCTTCTCTCAATCATAGCACATGTTTCTTGCCAAGAGGTTGGTGTCACCTCCACTAAGCATGACCTATTGTGCATTTATCCCAGTGATGCAAGGTTGAGTGAGAAAAGGCAATAAACAAGAATAGAACGGATTTTAATTGGTGGAGAAAAAATAACAGAGAATTTTGAACTCGTCAAAATAAGATCATTATCCTTGTCAGAAAACATGAATCCAGACTTGTGATCAATGTCTCTCAAAGGTCATATCTACTTATGTCACTCTCAAACTGGAAAAACCCACGCCACAATCCTGTCCATTCCCATGATCAGGCTTATTGCCACGACTGTGAGCCTATCCACGACCCAGTCCAAAGTCACATGCTTCACCATCTTCATGTGGTACCGCAAGTGCAGCCAATGCTTTGGAAATTTGTCTTCCACAAGCGTCTTGAGGGTAGTTAGCACAAAAATGGCTAGGCTGTATGGAGTTGTGGTAGAGCCCTTTGCAAAAGGCTGTGTTGCGGATCAGAGTTCTTGTGGTTGTGCTTGTGGTTTAAGGTCTTTTGCTCTCCTGTCGTCTTGACTGGAGAGTTGATAGGCTGCTTAGCCTTAGTCCCACCTCTCTGCCATGCTATCCCTCTAGCCCCCACAACCTCCATGTACATCTTGCGGCCTTGTTGTGCATGCACAATCATTCGTACGCCCAAGTAGGAATTTGGGTTTGTCAAATACACTTCACTCATATAGTCACACAACTTCCTCCAACTCGTTTAGGCTTCACCCAGTGTAGTGGTGATGCTCTTGTCCTTCATCTTCTTGCTCATAGAACCGTCACGCATGTATTTCAGTAGCAAGCAGTCTAGGTACTTGTAGCTCTAGGTCCTATTGTCCAGGGTGATAACCTCAAGAGGCTCACTTTGTTCTCGTGCCTTTGTCCATTGGGGGAGATTATGATTTATGAACACGTCCTCGAGAGTGCTTGCCTTCTAATAGAAGCTGTTACCTGCCTCAACGCTAGAGAGGGCATGGAAATGCCTCACCACATCCTCTTCCTAGGAAGTGGGATCTGCCTCCATTCCTTTGGATGGTTTCATACCTCCACCGTCGGTGCTAATTTTGAGTCGTCCCACTGTCTCGGTCATTGCCTCCATGATCTCCTAGTGAGCATTGTGGATTATTCTTTGTCGTTACATCCTCCTGATTTAGCTCATGAGAAAGTCCCACGTGGTTTTCATTTGGTGCATTTGATATTGTCGATAGCATTGCTGCTATCGGCAACTTCTTCGGATTTAAGGAATGCCTTACCTTTTTTAGCAATTGGCTCAATTTTGCCTTACGACAATGACAATGGTCATGACCCTCATCAATGTCATCATCATAGTACGCTTCATCAAGGCCCGCGTTTGAATGGCCCTCCCTGAGCGTGTCCTCCGACACCTAGGAGTCACCCACGTGCATGTTTGCGTGCTCACTAAGAAGTTTTCTTCTCGGTAATATCCAGTACAATGCGGGTTGCCGTCGGCTTGGCTATTGTGATCATGAAGATGGCTCTCAAGATTTGGAGTACGTACGGCGAGGACGTCACCACCTTGCCCTTCTTGGCCGGTGAGGTTCCATCAATCGGCCCATTATGCAACCAGCGAAAACAAGGTTGGGTAAGCACCACTCACCTTGAGCCTTGAGAGGAATCACATGTCCATTTTTATGGTACCCTCACAAACGGTGAGGCCAAACTTATAATAGTTCTATTTTATTATGCTACTATAGATGACACAACCACTCGATAAATCGTCCTTCTTTCCTAGGCCACAATGGTTTGCACAATGACATGGAATTGCAACTAGGAAACCTAAACAGGGACTCAGGGTCCTTAGTAAATTATAGGACACGTGAAAAAAAAAAAAAAAACTAATACAAAAAGATTATGTGACAACAAGAGTGAGAACTTTTCAACAAGGGAGGAGGAGGGGACCAGAACAAGGCTACCCTCTCTACTCCTTTCTCACTTCCCTTGCGTTTTTGTCTTTTAGCCTTCCTTGGCCTCCTCTTGGTCTCCATTTACTTACCTTGACCTCTCTTGGTCTCCCTTGTACGCGTTGATGGGATTCTCCCTCGCGGCATCCACAGTGGAGAGGTGTGCTCGACCCTCCACACTTGATGGTACCTCTTCTCTTCGGCAGTCATCAGGAGTTTCCTTATAATGGATCCACCCCCTAAGACATTTCAAGAGGCTTTGGAGGAGCCAAAGGGAGGAAAGAGGGGGAGAAGGATCATCCTACCGTTCAAGAGAATTATAGCAGCATTGAGGGATGGGTGTAGGGATTTTTGGAACCCCAATAACGTGGAGAATCTCAAAGTTTTCTAGTACCTTTAACAGCTTCCAAAAGTTATGGTTCATCACCCCAAAGTCACACACTTGACGATCGGCATATCAAAAAGTGTATTTCTGCATGCAAACACTTTTCACAAATCATTCACGTGAATGCATGTAAGCAAAGCCCAGATGTACATTCCTTGTATAGAATGAAATATTTAACGGGCTCTATGTGATATTTAGCTGTCTATGTGAACATTCCATGTTCACTAGTTTGTTCTCACTCTTCCCTTGTCCTTGCACGTACTCTTGACAAGGAGGGGTGGAAGAGGACGAGGGTGCGAGGCCACTCACCCCTCCCTCAAGGCCTTCCCGAACTCTCGACTGCTAATCGAACCACCAGCTCAATTGGAGGCTGGTGGTTGGCCGGCAGGCAGCCGGTCAGTCACTTCACCGGCCGCCAGCTGTAGAGCCAGCTGGCCGCAAGTCAACGAGCCGTTCGGTGAACAGCGGATGGATGGCTACCGGCCAGCCCTCGCTTTGGTGAGAAGGTGGCCGCCAACCACACCCTTGCTTTTGCGAGGTGGGAGGGCTGAACTGGCCATTGCATCACAGAGAAACATAATGAGGCATATGTTGTGCATTGGGCACTCTTGAGCGTTGCGTACGATGCCGCATCATGAGTGGTCACTTCAAGAAACTCTGCCGAGAAGTCAAGGGGTTTTGAGTCGCACCTTTATAAATCTATACGACCGTCAAAAATTGACTGAACAGTATCAAAACATTGATACATTTTTCTACATTTCTCTCAACCATTCTAGAAAGTGGCTGAACTTGTCGGAACATTCGAACATGGACCACCGGGAGTTGGGACATGTTGCCAACATGCCTTCGGCTGAGTGGCATAGAAATGCATAGGTCGAAGTGAAATGGGCTACAGGTGTGATGACATAAAATCACACTCGTGTAGTTTAGAGACTCGTGTATCTTTGGGATGTAAGAGTCGTCCTCCATGTTAGGGGAAATTATTACATCCTACAAACACATGATTACCTAAACTCTTTGAATGGGTTTTACCGTCATGGCATTTAAATCCCATTCCACATCAACCTCAAGATTTTATGCTGATCGGTCAAGGACTTTGGGCCACCTCCCCTGGCTTCCAATATTCCGTTTCCAAAGCTCTCAACATATTTGACCACTTCACCGACGTAAGTGTCACAAACTATATTGATTATTATAAAACTGCACTTTGGTGTTCTCAAAACCTCTCGACTTCTCAATGGAGGTTTTTGAAGCTACCACTCATGACATATCATCACACGCATCCCTTGAATTGAGCATCCAAGACCGAATACATACCTTCATTGATTGTTTCTAGCTTGTATATGTGCTCGACATATCTGGCACTCATCATCCGATTGCACTCACTGCTAAATATAACTTATCCAACATTCACAAATCCACAAATTGTCTTCTGCACCATACCTCATCTTGTGAACCATCAATGTTTTGCTCGGTGTAACACCTGGTTCCAGCGTGCAATTCCATTAGAGGGACAGCTGATGCATTAAAGACAAGGAAAAAACCTTACAGGAGTCCTCATGCATCTCCATCATCCACAAGTTCACAAACCTCGCGATGATTGGTGCTCATATCACCCGGGGACGAGCAGTACTAATCGGCAAAGACTTCGGAGATGGAGGATCATCAGCATATGATCAACGACGCTCTCCAGGCAAACTAGGCAGCAACAACAACTTTCATGGCAAATAGCGTAGCACCGACGATCCCGATGACCAGCCGGGTGACAGACCCCTCAAGCTCGATAAACTCTTCACCTCCGCTGTTACCTGCTGGGATGACACCTAGCATGATGGGAGCCACAAGCCGGTAGGCTTGCAATAATGAACACATGCATGAGAAGCTGTCGGGACTCAAGATCCTAAATCTTTATATGCTCTACAAACTCAACAAGATGATGGAGGAGCTTCAATATGCACATGCACGGGAAGTTGTAATCACCAAGAGAAATATTCAACTCTTGAGCGAGCCCCATGTTTGACCAGCACATCCTGAGTCGTACGATCCTGCAAACTCTAAGGACTGATGATTTGGATGTGGCTGATGAGTTTGGAGGTGAACTTCACCGCTGTCAGGGTCAACAATGACAAAAAAGATATGAATTCGCAACCTCATTTTTTATGTGGCACGGCTTTAAGTTGGTGGTATGATATAAAGATCATCCAATGAGAGCAGGGACCGGCATAGCCGAATCAATAGCTTACACGAGCGCTCTCACATCACCGATAGCAGACATTCTACCTCTCAAGCAAATAAATCCAATGCGGCACAAATTGCTGAACATACAAGAAAGTTGGACGGGCTTCGCACGAGCCATACTCAAATGCTTTAGAAAAATGAATGAGAAGTTTGATGCACAAAACAAGATTCAACACTTGTGTCAGTACTCCAGTGTGACTAAACATATGCAGTGTTTCTCTGAAACCATCACCGCCAGTGACCTCACTCCCGACGAACTCTGTTCCTACTACCGCAACAACCTCAAGCGCGACATATGACAAGCAATTGCCATATTTGGCATCCAGGAAGACCTTCAACAATTAATCACAGCAGTCAATTACATTAACAGTGATAACTACAATGCTCGTATGGAGGAATGGCATGGCTCGCAACCCCAAAGCCACAATCTATGTCATGGCAGACAAAAGTCATGGTTGGCGGAAACCTCGTCCCCTGTGGAGATTGATGCCTTTGATCAATGCGATCAATAATTGTGCTAGACTTGCAGGAAGCCCTGACACATCTCGCATGACTACTGGAAACAAAAGCAGGAGAGCAGTCCAGAAACTTCCAAGGGCAGGAGTAGACAACAAACCTTCTGTCCAGATAGAAAACACTACACCAACCGATTGCCCATCTGAACTACCCACATTTCCATAGGCAAGGGTTTTTCAGATCGTAAAGCTCAACAAGGGGTACAAGGATGACCAACCAACAATATTTTTATGAGTACAGCCAAGGGGTTGTCAAAATTTGCTAGACGGTACCAGCACAATTTAATAAAGGATTTTCTTACAATTGCTTCAGCAACAACAGGTTCTGAAGCTCGGTTTGCACGTCAAACCAGGGATGTTTGAAGAAAAAAGCGCTGAAATCTGCAGATCCGTAGACTTCACAAACCTCTCCGACTTCACATCCAAAATGCATACGACACAACAGTCTGGAAAATTTGCCCAATGAGTGACCACAAAATCATCCTCAGAAAAAATTTCCCCTACCGAAACAATCCACAGATATAATGGAGCATCAGAGTAGTCTCATTATCATTAATGACAGAAGATGACACCTACCTCTGATTCACTGACCCACGGTGCAACGATAGTTTCAGGAAATAGCAGTGTAGGAAGCCATAGGGGAAGATGTAGCAGAAACTAAAATTTGTATGCAATCGATATTGCTGGACATGGAAAAACAATATCTGAGAAGTGGAGCCCAAGCGTGGCTCATCCACTTGGAAATAGGGAAAGCAAAAGAAGTCATGGCAGCGGACGCAACAACGTCAACCTCATGGACCTCAATGCTTGGCAAGTTCTCAGCCATGTCGAAGGAGTTTGCATCCCTCGTCTAGGATTTTGAAGGTATTTTCCCAACCAACTGACTTGAAATTTACCTCCTCAATGCAACATCCATCACTAGATAGACCTGAAACCAGGAAATAGACCAGCAGTCAAAGATAAATATCAGATGAGTAACAACAGGCTGACCGAACAAAAAAAAGCAGCTGGACAAGATGCTTAGTTAGGGGTTCATCACGCCATCCACGTCATCCTATGCTGTACCTGCACTATGTCTAAAACATAATACTAGCAAGATGCGAATGTGCATAGATTATCGAGCATTGAACGACATCACCATCTAGAACCACTACCGCCTTCGGTGAGCAAACAAAACTTATCGTCCAACTCTATGGGGCAAGAACTTTCACCAACATTGACCTCCACAGCGGCTATCATCAGGTCCATGTCTCTGACATACACATGAAGAAGACATCATTCTACACCTTATATGGGTACTTCAAGTTCACAGTCATGCCATTTGGATTCGCAAATGCATATGCAATGTTCATGACGGCAACTAACAACATTTTTCGGCCGGACCTTGACGACTTTGTCATCATATCTTGATGACATCCTTGTATACGGCCGTACCCCCGAGGAGCAAAATGGAAATATTTGAAAAATTCTTGAAGTTTTACAGAGACATAAATTCTATAAAAAAACTCTCAAAGTGCGACTTTGGTTATTGTTTGATTGAGAATCTGGGCCACATCATCAGCTGTGGATGGATCACTATGGATCCAAAGAAAGTGGAGGTGGCCAACACCAAGCAACGTTCGGGACATACAAGTATTTTTGGAAGTCTGTAACTAATACCATCAATTCATAAAAATCTATGCCCGGATGTTAGCTCCTCTCTCTGATTTTACTCGTAAAACTACTAAGTGGAGTTGAGAGACAGCAAGCAAGAAGCATTCAACTCCTTTAGAAGAACTCTAACATTGGAAACAACTCTACAATTGACAGATCAAAAATTGAATACATCATGGCCACCGACACATCCGATCGAACAATCAAAGCGGTTCTCCTCCGCTTTGAAACAGTAGATAACAACCTGTTGCATGTATGTCACATAGACTATGTGGGCTAGAACTCAACAACGTGGTGCACGAGAAGGAAATACTTGCTGTCATGCATGCACACAAGACGTGGCGGTGCTGTGTGGAATGTCGACAATGTGTCGACCGCATTGACCTCCACGCACTAAAATGTATCAAGACCTAGCCAAGCCTGAGTCATTGACAAACTTGATGGATGGAGTTCCTAGAGTCCAACTTCAAGTATGACATGGATTAACAACTTGTAAAAGTCGGTGGCTAATGTTAATTTGTTCCTCGTCGAACAAGACCCATACCTTGCGAGGCTGTTCGCAAAAAGCTACGAGGAGTTCGATGGGTATGACAAGACAAAGTTCTGGTTTGACGACCCCTACTGGCGACGATGGTTCACTTGCCAACTCGCCGTACCATGGAATGATGACCTGAAAAGAATAATATTGGAGTATTACGACACCGTTCTATGTGGATTCTTTGGTGAGGAGAAGCCATTAAAGAAGCAAGCAAGTTACTATTGGTGGGACCAAATGAAGACCGACGTGGTTTCCCTATACAAATTGTACACCACCTCTCAACAAAAAAATCACGATGCACGAGGCCACCAAAAAACTCCAACTACTTCCTGTTCCAAGGAAGCCGTGGGTCGACATATGCATAGACTTTGTGACAGGATTACCCTTCACTCAGAGGGGAGATGATGCCATCCTCATAGTGGTGGACAGGTTTCCCAAAATGCTTCAGACGACTGCCATCATAGAAGGAACATCGTGGCTATTCCTAAATCAGATAATGCAGCTACACAAAGTGTCAGGTACCATCATCAGCAACAGAGATGACCACTGCATTAGACAATTCTGGCATGAATTGATGGCACGTTATGGTTGTCAAATCCAGTTATCAATGACGCTACACCCTCAAACCGATGCGCAAATCGAGTGGACCAATCACATGCTAAAAAATCTACTCTATACTTTATATGAGCGCCATGGCACTGAGTGTGCGCCAACGAAACTCGCATACAAAATTGGTCACTTCAAGTACAAGGAGAAAAATCTTTGTTTGAAGTGGTTTATGAAGAACTTCCATTCACACTGGCAGGAATACATAGCCACAGAAACATTCCCGTTGTTGACATCCATCATCTAGATTTCTCTAGCATCTGGGAAGAAGCACAAAAGATCCTTGTAAAGACCCATGCAGTGATGAAGTGAGCAGCTTATCAAAATCATAGCAATGACATCTTAAGCAATGGCAACCGTGTCCCACTCATATTGGTGAACATAAAAATACGTAGACAAGAGTTTGCAAATCTCAAACCCTGATGGTTAGGACCATTTAACATCAAGTGAATGCAAACCCTAGTTTTTGCTCCCCTTTGCCTACCAGACACCATGGAAATCATCCCACTCTTCGACGTCAGCAAGCTCAGATACTAATAGGATCCCACCGAGAGATTATCCTATAGAGACGTTGCCCTTCTTCCTCCTATTCAAGTGGACGGAGATACGAATTATGTCATCAAGGACAGCCTCGGACATTGGGGCCATGGAACAATTACCGAGTAACTCATCAAGTGGCACGTCTATGATGTTGTGCGCAACAGCTAGTAGTCGTACGACAACCTCCAAGATGTCAATCATTTAATTGACGGCTATTACAGGCATCATCGGCCTACATCTGCTACTGTGCTAGGATGTCACGGATACAAGGAGGGGAATTGTTACGTCCCAGACGTACACTAGTCCCTAAATGTGTAGTTGTATTCATATTTGTATCCCATCGCCGGTCGAACTCAATAATTTTACGTCGATTGACCAAGGGCATTTTGGCAACCTACTCCGATGTAGTGGGAGGGCCGGTTTGGCCCTCCCACCTCGTGACAGTGAGAAGGTCGCTTGCAGTCATCCCTCACTATTGCAACGTTTGGTCGGTGGCCAGCCACCCGCTGGCTACCAGCAGGCCGGCAGGGTGGCTGGCGGCCGGTCAAGTGACCGGCCGGCCACCCGCCGGTGAGCCACCAGCCGCCGATTGAGTTTGTGGCTCGATTAACGGCCAGGAAGACATGAGGCCTCGAGATTCAAGGTATGTGGCCTTGTGCCCTTACCCTCGTTTGCCCTCCTTGCTTGTGAGAGCAAGCAAGGATGAGGAATAACGAGAGAGAGAGAGAGAGAGAGAGAGAGAGAGAGAGAGAGAGAGAGAGAGAGAGAGAGAGAGAGAGAGAGAGAGAGAGAGAGAGAGAGAGGTGTACACAAGAGAAGTTGGTACAATATTGTCGAGCGTGCCTCGCACGCAACGATTCTTGCCAATGCGTCAAAAACAAAACTCAAGTTTTTTCAGGTCAATTTTCAAGTTTTGAAACCGGAAAACTCATGCAAACTCATGAGTTTGGGGTAATATCCCCCTCAAACAAGGGGGCAATGTCAAAATAGGAACAAGCCTCCGGAGACTTGAAGTATTCAAGTTTCCCTACATGGATCGCTGATGACGATTGTCCCCAGAGTGATATAGAGGGGAGCATCTCTAAATCAAGCTCTGGATTTCATTCTATGAGCTCCGACGATGATCTCAGTGTAGGAGCTAGTGACACGAAGTGCTACATTGGTATCAGAGCAGGACAACCCTCGCGACTAACAGTACGATGGTTCCAGTGGCTACAAGAGATATAAAATGCTATGAGTAACTAAAACAGCATCAGAAGCGACATAGAGGATACGGGCTTAGAATGTAACCATTTAAAGCATCGGCAATTGTGTTGGAAAGCTGTTGAGGTACTCTATTATTTCCTTCTAGATCCTCTAAATTTCTCCTACCTTCCAGTGGGCTAGATGGATTTTTCTTGGTGTGGAAAGTGCCCACTCCCAAACCACCAAAATTTCCCCTGTTCTCAAGACTTCCTCCTCCCTCCTTCATCCAAAATTGGGGCAGTGCTCTTTCTCAAGACTAGGGACTCTCGTGGCGTGAGAGAACCATAAAAAGGAGAAAGCCACCTTGAAGATATTTGGTTATTTCTCCAACGTTGTCGGCTCAAGGGAGACATTTCCAAGAGATGTGAGAGGCATTGATGAATGTGAAGAGGAGGTCAAGGATGACAAGAAGACAAGAAGAAGACAAGAAAGGGGAAACAGAGGGTGAAAGATTTGCCAAGTCTTGTTAGAAATACTTTTCTTCCTCTTCTTGTTTTGTGATTGGCACTCACACCTCTTGTCATTTTCTTTAAGAGTAACTTTTTGTTTTCCTATATTCTAGTTGCTACCTAGTGCCATGAGTCATGGATCAGGAAGAATAAGTACAAAATACATATTCTTGTGTCAACCATGGCGGCCTAGAAAATTAATATTTTTCTACCATGTGATTGTGCCAATTGTGACGGCCTAGGAAAGAAGAAATAAAATCTATAATTGCCTTAGCAATCGTGAGAGAAAAAAGACGTCGGGAGGCGGCACCTCTTTGAAGTTGTAGGGTGATCCTCATAGCGGTCTTCACATGCTAGTTGCACGAACGACAGAATGGCAAGTACTGGACCATCCAAGACCAACAAGGGCAAAGTGATAACAGCCTTACCACACACTCTTGGCGGACTCCAAATCTTGGGAGCCGTTTTCACGAGCAAGGTTGCCAAAACAAAGACAACTATACCACCAAAGGCAACCCTTGCTAAGCTCATCGACACCAAGCTATGTGCGGAAGCTTAAAAAGTGCTCAATGAGCACGTTGCCATGCACGTGGACAACCCCCATGCGATGGAGGATGCACTCAAGGAGGACCATCCAAGTGTGGACCCCGACAAAGAGCACGACAATGATGATGGCAAAGGCGATGGAGAACGCGATCGTCGTCATCATCGTGCAGCAAAATTGAGCCAATCGTTTGAGACGGGCAAGTCGCCTATCGGATTGCCTAAAGCTACTGATAGCAACGAGGTTCGTGATAGTAGCAAAGGCACCAAAATTAGCCACGGGGGAATTTCCCACGAGCACAAGCCGGACAATGCCACCGTAAAGGTTATTTGCATCGGTTGTTGGAGGCTGGCTGATTTGGCTGCCGAGGCGGCTGGGCGACTCAAGATCGGCACCAATGGCGGAGGTGCGACACCACCCAAAGGAGTGGAGACTGACCTCCCTTCCAATGATGTGGCTTTGATGGGACATTCCCAAGTCCACTCAAGCATGTTCGTTAAGGACAGCTTCTTCCAGAAGGTGGGACTCCTCGGAGGCGTGTATACAAACCTTACCCTCCTGCAGTGGGTAAAGGTACACAGACAGTGCGAGGGGCTCACGACCATCACCAAAGCTCTCACCATATCAGAGTTGAAGTTCGCTTTCACCGACCTACTAGCCTATGTCAGGCAGAGCATCACGAGTCCATGATTACCAACTGGAGCGTGTGGCCGTTGAAGAGGCAACCTACTCATACGAAGTCCTTGACAAGGCATTGTAGAGCATAACCCAGATGTAAATGAATCAGTAATCGCAGCGGGCTGCAGGTGCTGATGCCACCGTTAGTGGCATGCAGGTGCTGATGCAACTTCTTGTTGACAATAAGTTGGCTGTAGGTGCTGACAATCAGTAATTGCACCGGGCTGCAGGTGCTGATGCCACCGTTAGTGGCATGCAGGTGCTGATGCAACTTCTTGTTGACAATAAGTTGGCTGTAGGTGCTGACAATCAGTAATTGCACCGGGCTGCAGGTGCTGATGCCACCGATGGTGTCACCACCACTAAGCATGGTGCTGATGCCACCACTAAGCATGGTGTTGGCCAGGCTCGGACAAGCTAGAGGATGTTGTGCAACTACATGAGTGAGGCTTATTCCATGAACCCGAAGCACTATTTGGATGCATGATCAAACACGCATGCATAAGAAGGTCGCAACATGCGCATGGATGCTGCAAGGGCTGGTGGGTCAGCCAGAGAACGGAACAGGTTCAAGGGCAAACAACCTACAAATTCTCCAGTCAAGAAGGCTGGTAGGCACAATGCCCCAAACCACAAGCGCAGTCGCGACAATGACCAGCTGTAGGCAGCATGTGAACTTCACAACACAGCCTCCCGCAATGGACTATGCCCCAACTGCATGTAGCCTGGTCACTTTAGGAGTCAGTGACTTGAGGCTGCTGGTGGTGGAAAAGAGGTCATGGCGTTGGCTGCAGCTGCGGTACCTCCCGGGGATGGTGCAGCCAGAGGCCACGGACAGGGCCATGGATAGGACTTGGCCACAATAATGGGCCTGGCCATGGTAACGAACAGGGTCGTGGTGCGGGTTCTCTCCACCCCTCAGTGATGTTAATGGGGACCACTCAGGCATGGAATTGGATCACGAATGTGGGATCATGTTTTCGGATGAGAGTGTAAAACAACTGGGTCGTTTGAGAAGTTCAAATTTCTCTTTTGTTTCCTCCCCTCTTGTTGAACCTCATCCTACACTTGCTGAACAACATTGCCCACTAAACCTTGCATCTCTGGACAAGATGCATGATCAAACATGCTTAGTGGTGGTGACACCATCTACTATGAAACAATTGTGTGACGTAGTGATTAAAGCAAATGCCCTTAAAGCGGTGAGTTTATTCAGGTTCGTGATACCTTTGGTCGACCATCTTGACGAAGTCAATTTAAAAGCCTCGAAGGTGCTAACAGAATTCACATGTGCCTACAAGATGTGGACTTGAGTGGGTGGATCATGGGAGTTACATCACACATCTTCCAGATTCCGTGTTTACCACAAACCCAACTTCGAAGAGTGGAGGTAACATGACGATGCAGTTGAAAGGACACGTAGCTATTCCTCACGGCTAACACTGGAGGGCATGACTTCTTTCTTAGCCTTGAATTTCCTTGACAGGTGGGATTTGAGTAAAAACCAATGAATGACACAGTTATCGCTGATGACAATCGTATGGTTCGTGTGATCGATACTTGTAAACTAATCGTTTATTTTGGAGGATACACACAGAGTGTCACGTTGAAGGTACTAAACCTTCTTGAACCATTTGACGTAGTGTTGGGCAATCCTTGGCTCTGCAAGTAAAAGGCTCTCATGTGTTTTAAATG
>SZWC01004575.1:101507-122762 GCA_023375785.1 Penium margaritaceum
GACGACCGAGTCAAAGTGGGGCTATTTCCAGGGCTGCAAGCTTGGAGCCGAAGCTTGGAAAAACCTTTGTGCCATCCATCAATCCAAGTCACTAGCAAACAAAATCTTCACAATGAAGCAAGTCCTGACAGTGAGAATTGAGGAGAGAGATGATTTCATCATCACCATGCAGTAGATTGAGACGCTTGCCTCACATCATCACCATGCTGTAGATCGAGTCGCTCGCCTCACAGTTCAATGACGTGGGGTGGAAGATCGACACGCAACTACAGGTGATGGCCCTCTGCATGGCCCTTCTTGATAGTTGGATCCCTCTCATTACAGTCTTGGCAGGATGGACAGAGGACAAGCTCACCTATGGCGCGGTCGCAAATTACATCCGCAACCAGGCCCAGCGACGGAGCTGCGGGTAGTCCTCGTCGTCCTCATCGACCCTCGTCATCAAAACGCGTGGTGGTAGAAGCAGGGCCAAAGGAGGTGGCGGACATGGCGGTGGCAAGAAGGGCGGCAAGAAGGGTGTATGCCGTAATTGTGGAAAGGAAGGCCACTGGTCCCGTGAGTGCAACGAGGAGGCAAACGCCGGCGGCAAGGACACCAAAGGCAAGAAGGTGCTCGTCAACGGCTCTCACAACCACTACCTCAAGAAGGCCAACCGGCGATGCCTTGATTTCGGAGCGAAGGAGCATACCCAGGTCGAGAAGTTCGAGTTCATCAACTACACCAAGTCCAGCAAATCCATGGTGGTCGCAAACGATAAAGTCAAGCCGGCGGCTGGCCAATGAGACGTGGACGTGGAGGTGGTCGTTGGTGGGAAGTAGGTGCAGCGCGTCATCAAGGACATGCAGCACATACCCAGCTTGGCTGACATTATAAGTGTCAGCCGCCTGACTGACAAGGGGTACGAGGTGCTCTTCAAGAGAAGAAGGACAGTCGTGCGGAAAGACGGTGGCGGCAAGCCTGTGCTGGAGGCTAAGCGCAAGGGAAGCCTCTACATCATGGAGACCAAGGTGATCCTTGCGGCAACAAACTCTACAGACTCGCTGGAACGCACCATCAACCTGGCCAAAGGAGGGGGAGCTGATCTGGAGCTCTGGCACCGAGGACTGGGACATTCCTCATCCGTAGTCGTGAAGGAGATGGCGAAGCGCGAGCTGGTACGCGGCCTCGTCATCGACGGTGCGGAAGACGCGACAGATGTTGCAAAGCAAAAGTGCAGGCCTTACATTTTGGGCAAGGCGCGGCAAAAACCGTTTAACGAGAACGTGAAACACGCCTCGGCCCTGCTGGAGGTCGTGCACAGCGACGTGTGCGGACCATTCAAGACGGGGTCAAATAGCTGCGCACGTTACTTCGTCACCTTCATTGATGACTACCGCAGAAAAATCTACGTATACTTCATGAAGCAGAAAGGCGAGGTCATGGACCAGTTGAGTATGTCGCCACCGTGGAGAGGCAGACTGACCGGAAGTTCAGAGCACTATGCAACGACAACGGCGAAGAGTACGTGGGCTGTAGCGGGTGGATGAAGCAGCAGGGCATAAAATGGGAACAAACTACGCCTTATTCACTCAGTCAAATGGCGTGGCGGAGCGGGCGAACCAGACGCTGCTGAAAATGGTACGGACCATGTTGGTGGATGCAGAATTGTCGCGAAGCCTCTGGACGGAAGCTATGTGTATGGCCAGCTACACCATCAACCTCACACCTATAGCAGTGCTAAAGGGGAAGAGCAGCTGGAAGATGCCGCACGAGGTTTGGAAGCAAGCTGGAGCCGCGGGCAAAGTCATATCTCTCCCTTGGCTATGAGAGCGTGCATAAGGCGTACCGGCTTTACGACATGCGCAAGGAGGAGGTCATCCGCAGCCGAGACGTCGAGTTCAACAAGTACCAGAGCTACATCAGAAGCAATGACGTGGGCGTGGTGGACTCTCCAAAGTCAGGGGAGTGATTCCAGCTCCTTGACTACGAGAAGGAACCGACGGACGTCGAAGTTGAGGATGCAGCATTAGAGCACGACGAAGCACCAAATGTGGTAGCCGACGTGGAGGACTCTGATGAAAATCAAGCTGATGAGGAGATCCACCAGAAGGATCCGGCGGATGAGGCACCAAGGGTGCCAAGGCACGCACTCCCGGCAGAGTGTGCATCAAGTGTCAGTGGAAAATCCACTAGATGCGCCGGCTGTTCGGACGATGGTTCACCGAAGCGGGAGAGATCCTCAGGGAGCCATCCGGTCGATGATTCACTAGAGCGTACTGAGTTGGAGGGATCGTAGCAGAGCGACGATGCGCCACCAAAACTGTCGCGCCGTAGCGGGAGGTAGCAGAAAGTGGGGAAGCGCTTCGACACAAGCACCGGTCGATGGATCGGCATGATGTGGTGCATGCTGGCTGCATCAACAAAGCCAAATACTATGCAAGAGGCGCTTGCACAACCCAAAGGGGATCGATGGGACGTAACCATCAAATCAGAGATGGTGTCCATCATGGAAAATGATACGTGGAAGCTGGTTGTCAGGAAAGATGCCAAGGTCATCGGCTCAAAGTGGGTATTTAAGACCGAGTTCACAAAGGAAGGTGTGGTTGACAAGTACAAGGCGCGACTGGTGGCAAAGGGATACGCAAATCATAAGAGCACGCACTACGATGAGACGTTCGCTCCCGTTGCCAAGTTCACAAGAATCCGGGTGATCCTTGCGGTGGTAGCCGCAAAGGACATTGAGCTCGACGTAAAGACAGCCTTCCGTAATGAAATTATAGACAAAGAGATCTACATGGAGGTGCCATAGGGGATGGAGGCGCTGGAGGGCAAGGTGTGCAAGCCACAGAAGTCCTTGTATGGGCTAACACAATCATCTAGATGGTGGTACCATCAGATAGACAGCCTCATGGCACAACTTAGCTTCAAGCGTTGTGAGTCGGATCACAGCGTGTACATGCGATGCAACAAATAGCTCAATCAAATCATTGCACTCTCCGTGGACAACCTGATTTTGTGCTCGACGGATTTGCCGAGCCTACAATGGCTGAAATAGCAGCTGAGCAGCAGATTCTAGATGCCGGACATGGGGGAAATGGATTACTACCTCGGGGTGGGCATTACGCGGAATCGGAGGACGCGCATGCTTGAGCTGGGGCAGGCCAAATACGTGGCCGAGATAATGAAGTTGTACGGCATGGAGGACTGCAACCCAGTTGGCAGTCCGGTCTCCACGACCTGTGAACTGAGTGCGGCAATGGCGCCGCAAACAAAAGAAGAGCGGGAGGATATGGCAGCGGTGCCCTACCAATTGGCGATGGGCAGCCTCATGTATGCCATGGTGGCAACTCGACCAGGCTTGGCCTACGCAGTGGGCCAAGTGAGCAGATACGTGGCCGATCCAAGGCCACTACACTGGCAGGCGATCAAGCACATCCTCCGCTACCTGTAGGCGACGCGGCATGCACGCTTGAGGTTCAACGGCAAGGAGCATGGGGACCCCTTACTTCTGCTCTGCTACACGGATGCAGACTACGTTGGTGATGTGGACAAGTAGAATTCCACATCCGGCTATGTTCTTTCTCGCTTGTGTAGCGGTCTCATGGTGCAGCAGAAAGCAAGACTATGTCGCCACCTCCAAAGTGGAAGCAGAGTACATCACGCTAGCCGAGGCGGTCAAGGAGGTGGTGTGGCTCTGCAGGTTGCTAGGGAAGCTGGGCGTACCGCAGCAGGAGCCTACAGTGGTACAAGAGGACAACACCGGCTCAATCTCACTGACCAACAACCCGACGCAGCACAGGAGGACGAAGCACATTGACGTGCGTTACCACTACACACGGGACATGGTTGAAAAGGGGCAGGTGGTGCTATAACACTGCAGCACACACAACATGCTTGTGGATTGCTTGACCAAAGCGCAGCACATGGACTGGCACGCAACGAGCGTGGCCGGGCTTGGGATGACCAGCTATGATGGGCTAGAGGACAGAGCAAAAGATGAGTAAGAGAAAGCAGGAGCAGCAGGCATGGCAGTGCAAGGGGAAGAATGTTGAAGTTTTGCTCCTCTGCTTGCCCAAGTGATGCGCCGGGAGACGCCGACGAGTTGCCAGAGAGAGGAAATTCCTCGCTGTTGGATATGGCAACTCGAGGATTCCTCATATCCTAAAATGGGGAATTGCCCCTAAAGGTTGACAAGTCGCTGAATGTGGTGGAAGTTCTTTCACCGGAATTGGACAAGTAACAAGGGAGATATGGGCTTCCAAAGTTGGGGTGTGCGTTGCGGCTCTGGGCGCTGGCCGCGGTTCGACTGCCGGTGAATAATCGACCGAAACGAATAACAAAAATTCCATCTGGGGATTTTGCTTCGGAAGGCTGCCGAGACGTCCGGTTCATGATTCACCGGATTTCATAAGTGAAGTTTGTTACCGAGGGACTTTGCCAAAATCCTCGCTTGGAGTCCAAAACTCAGTACTACAGTTTGTTACTCGGGGGCTTGGTCAAAATTCTGACTGAAGGTCCGTGAACAGGGTTCAAACCACATCAATCCCCATCACCAAACTCGATGATTAACTCATCGAGACAGACTCCAAAGGTGCGAGGTGCATCGCCACTATGTGTAGGGACATCTGTGCCTCCGGAATGGCGCTTTGAGGGGTCCTTGATGTATGAGGGTGTTGGCATGAGGGTGAGTGTGCACCCTGGAGGGTCCCTAGCAGTGGCTAGTTCACACCACCAACTGTTTTTGGAGAGACAGAAACTGTGGAGGCAACTGGTTCCAAGGATGGCAGAAAACTAGTCAGAGAGTGTGGCAACAGTTTTGGCCTCAAATGACTAGGAATGAACTCTTAATCAAGGCTCAGAAGCAGTGGCTTTTTATAGCCACTTGTTCTAAGCTTCCAGAACACCAAAGCATGCCAGATTTGAAGCTTCCTAGCAGATTCTATGGCTCCTAGAGTGTTTATTGGTAGGCTATCCTTTTTCCCACCTAGGAAGACATCCCTTCCCTCCTCTAGAAGCTTCTACCCCTTCCTAGATTCCTCAGCTTGCTTCTAGTAGGAGGGAAGGTGTCCAGAAGACCAAGACACTTCTAGATGCCTTGTAGGACAAGTCACCCCTTCTAGAAGGTGTGCCACCTTCCTGGACCCTCTCCTGGCCTTCTAGAAACTTAAAGAGGAACTCTAGAGGTTGAGCTAGCTTCCTGGCATCTATTTTCCACCTCCCTTGAGGCAGGACAGAAATTCACCTTGTGGGACTTGAACCCGGGCCCTTGTCTCTATAGGTGGACACCATTAACCACTAAGCCACTACGGCTTGTCTTTTTGGTGTTCCTCTTTGGAGTCACTCCTGCCATGGTGAGGAGCATCACTCCAACAGAGGGCGCCTCGACGGGCGACGTGGTGCGTGCCGCCGACTGAGCGGCTAGTTTGGAGTGTTGCACTTTGGCTCATGTAGCGGGAGCTACGGTAATTTGAATCGCAAACAATTTGATACGTTGGAGAGCTCATGACTAGCCCTACAAATATTCAGATCATATCCATGTTCAAAAACTAATGCAGAATTGCGTTATTCCCTTCACAAAAGTGACTGTCTCACATGTGTCTTCCACTCCTAGAAAAATAGCATGAGGCGACCAGAAAGCTCACGCTTAGATTGAGAACTCGTACAAAAGAAGGCGTGAACTTAGAAGACCCATTAGACCACGTTGGAACTGCACCAAAGTTTCTGACAGGAGAAATCATAGCAGCAGAGGAGTGTTGGACATCAGTCCCAAGCCATCATGAGAGAAGTGGAGTGTGGTGGCAGAAGAGATCCGGCAGCCATGACTCTCACCATTGCTGCAATGGCCCAGCTAGGCCTCAGGCATTTGGAAATCTCTCATCCACAGCTGGGCAACAGGGAGTTCTTAGCCTTAAAGGACCTCTTCTTGTCTTGGCTGGTGGAGTATGGGTTGGAGAAGTACTACCTCAAACCTCCACCGGATGCCGCAGGTGACCACGTGTTGCTACGTGCCTTTAGTGCATTGCTCCGTGCTCTCCCTGATAACCAGTCGCACGCACTACAACACTTCCGATTAGGAGGGAAGGGAGAAGACCAATCCAACCCCCGTAGTGGCCCACCTCAACCACATGACGCTTGGAGACACCGCTCCACCCGCCATGAGGAGCAGTGCATACCACTTGTGGTGACCCTACACGACCGGATGCACAATCTTTACCCTAAGCCAGGAGCACCAATTGCCAATTAGTGGGACAACGCAATGGACATACGTCGACACTTTCTTGGTCTTTGTGCTCCCTGCTCCATTCTTGAGTGGTTGGACGTGGTGCTTCTCCACCTTGACAAGACATCTTTTGTCGCCATCCAATAGCCAAGATCAAGGACATTGACCTCTCGACCATCTTTCAGGAACTGTAGAACTACAAAGACATTATGAAGGGTGAAGCTTGTGACTTGTTATCTACTGCACTGTCCGCATAATCGCACCAGAGTACCTCCGCAGCAGCTGCAGCTGTCACTCACAGCACCTATGCGAAGATTGGAGGCCTTGGGGGTGGCACGCATGGTGACGGCCATGGTGGCAGCCGCAGTGACGGCCGTGAAACACACTGGTGCAGTTATTGTAACCAGACTGGGCACTTCTGGCATAGGTGCTCCACACTCTAATGCCAAATGATGCCAAGGCAGCAGCCACAGCAGTAGCAGTGGCAGCAACAGTAGTGGCAGAAGTAGCCCCAACAGGAGCACTTTATTCCAGCCTATTTACCACCCATTCAGCCCGGAGGAGCTAACATGCCTGGACAGTCTGCAGTTCAGGCTATGATAACAACCACCATGGGTTTTCCTTCACAGCAGAAGTCTATGCAGCAGGAGCCGATCCCAGTATCATTCATGTATCGCAGGCCCTACTATGTCTCGCTGTTTGCAACGGCACCAGTCCCAGTGCCGGAGTGGGCACAGTGCGCGTACGATGGAGGCTGTGCCCGCTGGCGACTCTTAGGGTGCGCTTCCAGATCTGCACCCCCAAGAGCCGTTAGCGACCACTCGGAACCCAGGTCCACGACTTGGGTACACACATGTGACCATATTACACACACTACCCATGCACATTTGCTGCTTGAAACAACACCTTCACATCACATGTCTCTGCATTGCTTGCCTATTCGTATCGTTGTATGCCACGCATGATGTACATGGTGTTTGGAATAGCTCTGGTGAGGTGCTGAGGGTTGAGGTTTGGAATGCCCTCAACCCTCAGCACTGTGGACTGTTGCGCTTTAAGCACCTGGTGGGATCATGTGGCTGACTGGTGTCTTGCAAGTCCCTTGACTAAAGGTGAACCTGTTGTCGGGGGGGCAATTAGACAGGCAAGCGGACATTTCTACACTTGTGCGTGATCACAAATGCATGATGTATGGTGTAAACGGGAGAATGCTCGGTGAAGGGTTATTACACAACGACATGTTGTAATGAAAGTCACTATTTCCTGCCTTTCCATCAAACCCAGCACAAACACATGAAATGACCAGCACGGACCCACATCACATAGACCTCATACACGGACGACTGGAACACATGAACACAGAACCGATCACTGATCTGTTCAAATATCAACCTGCCCATGGTTTGAGTCCCCAAGACTGTCCACACGGTTTGAAGTCAACAGCTTGTCTAGACTATCAAGAAGGCAAAGCGCACCTAAGGAGTTCATCTGTTTCTCAACATTTAAGTACGAAACCACCGGAACTGGTACATGCAGACCTCAACAGACCCATGCTAGTCTCATTAGCACAGTATGTGTCACAGTACATAATGATAATGATAGATGACTACAGTCCAATCAATTGGGCCTTCCTGCTGAAAAGCAAAGCAGACACACAACAAGCAATTATGGAGTGGATTCCCTTGGCTGAGCGGCAAACTGTTTGTCCTCTACACATTTTGTGCACAGATCCAGACGGAGAAAACCTTTGGTCCTCTTGAAAATGAGCTCAAGGCTAAGGGAATTGTGCATCAAACCACAGTACCACATACTCCGTAACAGAATGGAGTGGCTGAAAGGTAGAACAGAATGCCGGTGGACATAATGTGCAGACTACCGGCTGAGTTGAGCTTGTCCTTCGGGTTCTGGTAGGAGGTCATTAAGTACATCACCTAGGTGTAGAACCGGGTGTTACAAAGGACCATTTCCAAAGGCAGTCACCCTATGGGAAAGGTGGTTCAAACAACAGGCCGATTTGCATCCCGCCCAGGTGTAGGACACGATGACATGTGTGTGTTTTGCAGAACCACAATGGAGTCATAAACTGAGTCAACGCGGCCGATGGTATGTCTTTGTTGGAGTCTCACATACTTCAAAATCGTGGAGGTTTTGGGATCTTATTCATCAATCATTTGTTGAGATTTGGGATGCATCAATCTTTGAGCACATTGTTGAGAATGAGAATAAAAGGAATGTGTTTGATTGAATCAATGAGTGAGAGCTAGGACAGCTTGTGGCCCTAGTAGCAAAACAGGAATGTCAAAGAGTAAGTGGGGTGAGGTGAGGTGCTGCGAAGGTGAGGTTGTGGGGAGATGAGGTTGTGGGAGAGTGAGCTGGTGGGAAGACGAGGTGGTGGGAAGGTGAGGTGTGGGGGTGATGTGGGGAGGTTAGGTAGTGGAAAGGTGTGGTGGGGAGGTGAGGTGTGGTGGGAGGGGAGGTGAGTGTTGGCAAGGTGAGGTGGGGAAGTGAGATGGTGGAAAGGTGAGGTGGTGGGAAGGTGACGTGGTGGAGAGGTGAGGTGATTGGAAGGTGAGGTTGCCCAGAGTTGGGGTGAGGGGGGGGGGAGGATAATGTAGGGTGAAATGGTGGTGTAGCCTTGAAAAGAGGGACGATGTGGATCAGCCCCTAGATGGGATAATGCATGCATTAGGTTTGGGGGAAAATGGACAAAGTAGTCCAAAAACTCGTGTTCCTCTTGGATTTCCTTCTTGATTAACAACTACGGCCGCATTATCATCAAATTGAAGTATCATTCCGTTGTTACATTTAATACCTTTACAGGTTCAAACAATTACTGCTTTCACGACTTCAGATTTTTTTAAAGGCATATTGGGGACAGCTTCTTTAACTACAGCAATAATCATATCGCCAATACTAGCATACTTACGATTACTTGATCCCAATACACGAATACACATGAGCCTTCGAGCGCCACTGTTATCTGCTACATTCAAATAGGATTGAGGTTGAATCATAGAAAAAATATCCTCCTTTTTTTTTGCAAAAAAATCTAACAGAGTTGAAAATATATTAGGGAAGAGAAATATCCTCCTTCCCCTCCTGTACCCCTCTTGGAGGGGTACAGGAGGGGAAGTTGGAGGGGGAGGGAGAGGGGGAGGGGAGGCGGGAGGGAGAGGGGGAGGGGGAGGTGGGGGGAGGAACCGGGGGGTGGAGGGGGGGCTGATGGTAAAGGGGGGAGCCAGCAGGAGGGGAAGGAGGATGAGGTGGGAATCTGGGAGGTGAGGATGGAGGTGAGGTGGAGGGAGGAGGAAGGAAACCAGCAAGGGAGGAAGTTGAGGAAGGGCTCGGAGGATTTGTGGAGGATGGGGTTGGAAGAGGCAATGGAAATGGGAGGAAATTGAAGTACGCCCACTCAAGAGCGGGTGTGGAGTAGGACATAGTGGGAAGGAAGGGGAGGATTTTGTCGAAGGCGGAGTCAATGTTGTGAGTTTCTTGGCTGGCAGCATGGTCAAGGAACACATGGACAGCCGACCTTGGGGTAAACCTAATAAACATGTGAGGGACGGGACTTGGGTCAACTTTAGAAGTGTGTTGCTGTGAGGGTTGGTGCTTATTGAGGAGAACATATGCCGTTGAGCCCCACACTCAGAGAGTAGATATGTTCAAACCATGCCATCCAAGGAGTAACATCTGAGAGAATGGTGGTGTGGTAGAGGTTGTCGATGTGAGCGGCATGGCAGAGAGGGTACGTCCAATGGGACTTCGGTGCGGTGGCATGAGCAAGGAGTGTGCGAATGATGGCAAGGAGGACGCCGTCACGAAGTTCGACAATGCTGTTTTATTTGGGTGACTCCGGAACGGTGAGTTGGTAGTCGATGCCTTGGAGGTCGCAATAGTTGGAGAGAAGGGTGGACAGGAATTCGCATCCTCGGTCGGAACAAAAATGGAGGATACCGCGGCCGAAGCGGACAGAGGCATGGTGTGCCCATGCAAGAAAGGCTTCCCGTGCATCAGATTTTGAGGCAAGTGAGAGGCCAGTCCAAAAGCGGGTGGAGTCATTAATGATAGTGAAGAAATAAGAGTGATCTTGGAGAGAGGTGGGGTGAATGGGGCCAACAAGGTCAAGGCTTTGGGGCACGAGAGGGTGAGGCGGATGCGAGACGACTTTGAGGTTGCAATGGGTGCATGAGGGAAAATCGGGGGTGGGGAGAGTGAGAATGGATGGGAGAGAAGGGAGGCCAATGACCATGTTCTTGGAAGAGAGGCGTTGGAGGGTGGCTAAGTTAGGATGACAAAGACAGTGGTAGTGGAGGATGAAAGGGTGAGAGATGTGGCGGCATGAGCAAGTTGGAGGGGAGGAGGTGATGAAGACGGTTTGTGGACAGGGAGCGAAGAGGCCATAGAGGTTGTTGGAGAGAGAGAAAGTGGTGAGGTATAGGCTGGTAGAGGAGGTGAGGTAGCTATGGTACCGAATGTAGGAAATTCGATGTTGACGCCCTCTTGTTGGAGTTGGCGAACTGAGAGGAGGTTTGTTTGAAGGGAGGGAGGCTGGAGGTAGAGCCATGAAGGGAAGCGGACAAGGAGAGGGTGGTTTGGGAGTGACATGTGGCCCTCATTGCAGAGGTGGCTCCATTAATTTTGACTGGAGAGGGGAGGGGGGAAATTGTGTTAGCATCCTGAAGAGTGTGGGATGTTACACCAGAGTCAAGGTTTTTTTCGGTAAGATGGAGAAAGACACAGAGTAGATCAAAAACCCTTCATTGATATCATGGACAAGAGTGGGAGAACTGCTAGCTTCCTGTGACACGTAGCTAGTGATGGAGGGGGGATTCCACGAGGCTTGGCGATCGGGGCGGGCCTTCGAGTGGATTTCCGCCCAACAAGGATGGTCGTTGTACCTGCAGTTTGGTGAGGCCGCAGGCCACTGGTCTGCTTATGCATGATTGCACATGGATTGTGGGTGGTTGAGGCCACCGCATACAGTGCCCTTGAGTGGGCCATGGAGGGGGGTGTATTGACACGCCGGGAACTTGTTGGGATGGATGGGGACGGCGTAGACAACGGAGCCGCCGGAAGAGGGAGACAGAGCGTGGAGGTTTAGCTTGGTGGTGATTCTTAGAGTGATGGTCTTGCTCCACGGCCACAAGCTTTGGGGCGATGGCTGCCACAGTCATGTCATCGACCGAGAGTTGAAGGAGGATTTGGTAAATGACGTCAAAGGGGGATGGCAGGCCAACAATGATGCCAGTGCAAACCACCGCCTCCAGCATCGTCACCTTCATCTCTTTGAGATTGGAGGCGATAGTGGTACACACGGAGATGTATCCGCCCATGTCGGAGTGGACAGAGTAGGTTTCATTGAGCAAGGACATGATTGTGATGCCGCACAAGGTGGAAGTTGTAGTGTTGAAGTGAGCGAATGCGGCCCACACTGTCTTGGCGTCACCGCCAAGAGCGCGGATGTCATTGTGGAGGTAGTGGCAAGGATGGCAAGGAGGGCGGTGTTGTTTGCAAGCTCCCAAACATTGACCTTGGCTGTGTTGGTGTAGTCGGTGGGAGGTGCACTGGAGCTGTTGCCGTGGATGATAGAGCGAAGGAAAATTCCCTTTTGCTCGGTGGAGCCGAACTCAATGCCAAGGTTGAACGTCCACAACTTGTAGTTGTGGGTTCCGTTGCACTTGGCGGCGAGTCTCAGGACGGCAAGGAGAGAGCTGCCCATTGTGGCAACGGAGGCCATGGATGGAGATTAAGAGAAGGTGGGTGGGAATTCTGGTAAAAAAAAAGAGGTCAAAAACAGAGAATTGTCCAACCTCTTACTTTTTGTAATGGAAAGGTGGAGGAGGAGGCCAGCAAAGGCGGGAACTAGAAAGTTTTGGAGTGGCAGCTCCGAAGACAAAACACTCAAGAAAAACGTGGTGGAAAAAAATATGTTGATGTCCGGGAGAGCCGAGGGAGACCCAAAAACAATTCTCTTTACGATGGAAAGGTAGAGGGGGGGTTATAACTAGCTTCAAAAGAAATTGGAGCGAGAGCACTGAACGCAAAATGCTTGTGACTGAAGTGATGGGCAGAAAGTTGCCGATGTCGAGGGAAATTCTGAAAATGGTTTTTTTTTGCAATGGAAAGCTAAAGGGACAGGCCAACTGCAATTAGCTGCAACAGGAATTGGCTTTTAATTGCGGACAAAGAAACGCTTGTGACGGACATGTGATGGAACAACATGATGGCGGTGGTGCAGACGGCGGAGGGAGGCGACAGGAGGGTCACTTGAGCTCTGATACCATGTCGATAATGAGAACACAAGGAATGTGTTTGATTGAATAAATGAGTGAGATCTAGGATAGCTTGTGGCCTAAGTAGAAAAACAGGAATTTCAAAGAGTAAGTGGGGTGAGGTGAGGTCTTGTGAAGGTGAGGTGGTGGGGAGGTGAGGTTGTGGGAAATTGAGCTGGTGGGAAGCTGAGGTGGTGGGAAGGTGAGGTGTGAAGGTGATGTGGGGAGGTTACGTAGTGGGAAGGTGTGGTGGGGAGATGAGGTGTTGGAAAGGTGAGGTGTGGAAGTGAGGTGATGGGAAGGTGAGGTGGTGGGAAGGTAAGGTGGTGGGAAGGTGAGGTGATGGGAAGTTGAGGTTTCCCAGATTTGGAGGAGGAGGATAATATAGGGTAAAATGGTGGTGTAGCCTTGGGAAGAGGGGAAATGTGGGGCAGCCCCTAGATGGGATAATGCATGGATTAGGTTTGGGGGAAAATGGGCAAAGTATCCCAAGGACGGGCAAATGGACGGGGTAACCCAGTGAGGGGAGAAATGGTGAGGTGGGTTGGGGAACAATGCTCACAGGGGGATTCAAACCTGCGAGGTCAAGGAGAGAAAATGTGAGAAGCAAGAAATTCAGATTTCACTGACTCTCAATTCCGGACCGATACCCGAAGTATGTCAGTGTTCTAGTATTTGTCGCTGTGTCCACAGTACAGACAGACCGGCCACAGTCCACAGGACAGACCGTTGCTGCTCACGAGGCTTCATCTAGCTCCACCGGCACGCACACATTACCAGATGCCCCTTCGTCCCCCACTGTACCTGACACAGACGCTGAACTATGGCCTGATCCGGTTCGTCGGTCACAGCGTAATGTTGTAAGAGTCATGTACAGACAGTCCTATCACACTATCGGTCCAACCAGTCTTGAAACCCCCCTCATAGAATCACTGACGGTGGAAGAGGCAAGTAATCTTCCTGATGTTGTGGAGTGGGAGAAAGCGATGGCCAAAGAATTAAATGCCCTCCTTGAGCAAGGTGTCTACGAGCTCATCCCACTCCCAAGTAGGCAAAGTACAGTTGACTTGAAGTGGGTGTACATGGTCAAATGGGATTTGCATGGCCTTCTTGATAAATAAAAGGCACGCCTTGTGGCCAAAGGTGTTCACCAAGTACCTGGTCAAGACTTTACAGACATGTATGCTCCAGTAGGCAAGCACACCTTGAGTTGTGTCTTACTTGGGGTCGCAGCCCACAAGGACGAGGGGATTTATCGAATGAATGTGAAAAATACCTTGTTGAATGGTTCCTTGGAAGAGGAGGTGCATGTGCAACAAGCACCGGATTTCGGCGATGGCACTGACAGGGTGTGGCTTCTGTTAAAAGAATTGTGTGGCCTAAAGCAAACACCTCGATGTTGAAACAAGGAGATATGTCACACGTTGGAGAGCGGGGGATTCATGCAAAGTATCTAAGACCCTTCATTCTTCATCCGCTGGATCAACTAAGTCCCTACAGCTCTCATCGTGTATATTGACAACCTTCTGATTTTTCTCTCCCTCCATCTCTCTTTTCCAGGAAACCAAGGAACTGCTCACTGCGTACTATTGTGCAACAGACATAGGAGAGGCACACAATTTCTTGGGCATGACAATCACTCGTGACAGGACCACATGCAAACTCACACTTCATCAGGGTCGGTTCATTTCTCAACTCACAGCACGATTTGGCCCCTTGATCCATCACCTTCATCGACAGCACTCTCCTATGAGCCCCTATGTCTATGCAAACCTCCTTGATGCACGCACCACAAAATAAGGTCCCGCCACTGATCGTACACTACATGGACAGATAATTGGCAGCCTTACCTACCTCTCCTCTACCACACAACCTGACGTCTCATGTACTGTAAGCACACTAGCCCAGTTCAGACAGCAACCCCACACAACACATCACAAAACATTGCTCAAGATGTTGTGCTATGTGTGTTTCACTGTGCCATTGGATCTTGTCTTCACCCCAGACATATATGCTTGGCTTGATGGATATTGTGACAGTGACTATGCACGAGACAGACATGCACAAAGTCGGGATGGGTATGTGTTTTGCATCTAGGGCACAACTGTTTCTTGGCACAGTGCCAAATAGTCATGAGTTGCACGAATTATGGCTGATGCTGAGTACATGGCATTGGGCAAGACAGCGTGCAAGACTGCTTGGGGAATTGGGCACGATCGTGGGACCTGTTCCACTACATATAAAAAACTCAGCTGCACGTCGCATTTCAGCCAATGGCGGTGTGCTGTGCCCATGTGCAAAGCACATAAGTGTTGAGTACCACATCGTACGTGAGGCAGTTTAAGCCAGTGTGGTGCAATTTTGTCGGGTGAGCGGCGATGAGCAGCTCCCAGAATTCCTCACCAAAGCCCTACCCTCCTCAACTCTCCTTGTAAAACTCAACTTGGCTACATGCATGTGACACCCTTGACCAAGGGGGCATGATAATCCTATGTTTATACCTTGTGCCTTGCACATGGCTGTGGGTGTGCAATGCATGCGAATCTGGCGGTTGGTGGAGTTTCACGCTAGGCGCGAAGACATATTATGACACACGGCCTCACTCTCCTCGGCCACACCGTCATGTGTCTCCCGCCGGCCGCAGGTCCATTCCTGTTCCAAGAAATAGTTTAGTCCTTGCTCCTACAGTAGGATATGCTGTGTCACATTGATTAAAAATCCTAGAAGAGACCTCAATGTTGCTATTTCTAGGCCTGGAATAAGTTTATTTAATTGAGGCCTAGTTTGGCCATTCGAGGGTAGGCACAGCTAGTGCTGCGCCTTTTCCGAGACGAGGGGCAAGTTCACCCTTGGCCTTGCTATGCGCCAGTGAGCTTTGTTCACCTTCCGGTGGGTGAGGCTCGACTAGCGAGCCCCATCCATAAAAGGGATGTCCCCGGTGACTACGATATGTAAACTTTCTTGTTTTTATCAAACTAGATCTGGAACTCCCATGGCAAAACGATCACCATAAGACACACCATTTATTGCATTGGCATCAAAGGGACAATCTCAATCTGTGAAAATTGCATTAGAATCTTGAAGTTTACAAAGAGAGGAATTTTACCTAAAAACTTTCAAAATGTAACATCGGTTGTCGTTCGATAAAGATTTGGGACCACATCGTCTGCAAAAAATGCATCACCATGGACCCGGAAGAGGTGGAAGCAGTTGCTGATTGGCCGACGCCGACAAATGTACAGGACGTCCAAGTGCTTTTGGGATTCTACAATTAACATCGTTAATTTGTAAAGGACTACACTCGGGTGCCAACGCCTCTCGGATCTCACTAAAACAACCACTGAGTATAATTGAAGAGACAGAAAACAAGAAGCGTTTAATTCTCCAAAAAACACTCTAACCTCGGCACCAGTCCTACAACTGGCAGATCCATTGGTGGACTACATCATGGCCACTGTCGTGTCCAGTCGAGCAATTAGAGTCATTCTCCTCCAAGACAACGGCGGTGGAGAACAGCCGGTTGCATACATGTCATGAAAATTTGAAAGTATACGAGAAGGAGACGCTCGTAGTCATACACATATTCAAAACGTGGCAATGATACTGGGAATGTTGGTGATACATTGTTCGCACGGACCATCATGCACTTAAAATCTTAAGACTCACCCAAATCTGAACCGCCGACAACCTCCATGGATGGAGTTCCTCGAGTCCAACTTTGACTACGACATCAATTACTGACATGGAAAAACAAATCCAGTGGATTCTTTGAGCCACCTACCAGAATTGATGGCCAAGATCAACAAACTACTCGTCAAACGCGGCCCGTACCTCACAAGGCTCTTCGCAAAAGGTTACAAGGAGTTCAGTGGGTACAACAAGACCAAGATCTAGTTTGATGACCCATATCATCGACGGTAATTCAATTCCCAGGTAATCATTCCACCGAATGAAGAACTACAGTACATGCTATTGGAACAATGCCATGGCATCGGTCTAGGTGGACACTGTAGGAAAAGACGCTCAAGAAGCTGGCAACGTATTGCTAGTGGGACAAGATGCTGACCGGTGCAAAAAACTTCTACAAATCGTGCAACGCCTGTTAGTGGCAAAAATCTCGATACACGAGGCCACCGGGACTACTCCATCCTCTTCATGTTCCAACAGAGTCATGGATCAACCAGCACTCCCAAGAGTTATAAAGCCATCCTCGTGTTGTTGGAATTTTTTTTAAACTTTTGTACTTCATCCCGACAATTACCATCGACATTGTAGTTGAAACAACATGAATCTTTCTGAATCAAATCGTGCAACTACATGGCATAACATGTACCATCATCATTGACAGAGAAGGCCGCATCACTAGCCGTTTTTTTGTGAATTGATGGAGAATTATAACTAGGATCCAGATGTTGACAACGTTCCATACTCAAATTGAAGGGCAGACCGAGGGGACCAATCACATGTTCGAACACCTTATTTGTACTTCATGCAAACCACACGGCACGAATTGGGTGGCAAGGCTGCGAATTGCCAAACTCGCATACAACTCCGCAACTTTCACCGTAATAGGTAAAGATCCATTTGAGGTGGACTACATCAAAATTCCCGCCACACAAGTAGGAATTCAAAGCCGGAGCCCGCTTCCTGCTCAAGTGGGTGACGAAATTGGGCACGTGAATGGAGACATCCTCGGCCATCAACGCCATGGAAAAACGACCGAAATATCTGGTCAAGTGGTATAGCTACGACACCGTGCACAACAGCCAGGAGCCATACGACAACCTCTGAGACATCGACCATTTGATCAATGGCTACTATCGTCATCACCGATCTACGTCTCCTTACGCATCAGGACATTGTGGCTCGAAGGGGGAGGGGGGGAGTGTTACATCTCAGATGTACACAAGTCCCTAACCTCCACGAGTGGGAAACTTTGTCCTTATATTTTTGGCCCACTACGCATTCATTTCAGGATTTTTATGCTCTTTGGCCAACTGCGTTTTAGCCACCTGCTCCAACCTCTTGTGTAGAGTTTTTGGAGAATCTGAAACATTTTATCACTTTATACAATGATTGACAAAAGTATCGCATACAGTGTTGAATTTTTTACACTGTTTGGCCAACTTCTTGACATCGCTGGACTTTTCTAAAACCGCGCCTTGATATTCTCAAGATCCCCCGACTTATCTGTCGAGTTTTTTTATGCGACCACTCACAACGCAAACTCACACGCGTTACTCAGCTCAAGCACCTAAGACCCAACACATTCCTCATTTTGATTCTCATCATTGCATGTATGCGTCCAACTTTTTTTATGCTTGTCATCAAAGTACACTTAATGCTTAATACAAGTTATCCGTTTGTCATAACTCCTTCAATCATCTACTGCTCCACACCTCATCACTACGTGTTATGCCAAGCGCAACATGGGTGGTTCACAGGGATGAGTTACAGAGCAGTAGACATTTTGAGAAACTGAGACAAATGGAGAATTTGTACTATTTAGTAAGTGTACTTCAATGACAAGTGTGAGCAAGTCGAACGCATATGTACAATGACAAGAATGACAATGAAGTGTATGCTCAGTCTTTGACTCTTGAGCCGAGCGACCCGTGCGAGGTCATCCTGTTAGTGTTTTCTTTGAGAAACTCCACTGTGAAGTTGGAGGGTTGCAAAAACATCGAGGCAAAATTTCACAAAAGTCTAGCATTGTCAAAAAGTCAACCAAACAATGTTAAGGGTATGTTCGGATGGCATCGCATGGGCGCGCGATCACGTGCAGCCATGCGATCGCGAGACAATTTGTCCGTTTCACGTAGATGCATGAGGACACATGCGGGAGCTACGAAGTCCGAGATCTCTAGGGTTTGCTGCCCATTGTCGACGATTGCGGTGAGTAGTGAAAGTGGGCGGCAAAAGGTGTCAGATGCGGTCAAAACGCATAGATTCCCGTGATCGCGCGCCCATGCGATGCCATCCAAACATACCCTAAAACGTCGATATGGTTCATGACACGTCTTTCCACCATTGTAGAAAGTGGTCGAAGTTGTTGAAAAAGTTCAGAAACAAAACAATAGAGGTCTGGACAGACGAGTGAAGATGTCCTCGGCCAAATAGCGTAAACATTCTGAGATCGATGTGCAGAGGGTTACAAATCTAAGGACATGATTGTCCACTCATGGAGTTTAGGAACTCGTGTACCTCTAGGGTGAAAAAAATTGTCCCCTGTTAGCAGACGTAGGTCATTGACAATGGTAGTAGTCTTCAATCAAACGATCAACGTCTTGAAGGTTGTCAAAGGGCTCCCAATAGTTGTGCGCGGCATCGTAGCCGTGCCAACTGACCAGATTTTTTGTCGTATTTCTACGGTTCTGATGTCCGTTGTCTTCAAACACGTACGCTGTATGTCTGTCCACTTGAATAGGAGGAGGGAGTGCGATGTCTCTGCCAAGGAAGTTATCGCTGGGGTCCTGGTAGTGCTTAAGCTTGCTGATGTAGAAGACAGGGTGGATTGCAATGCTCTCGGGTAGGCAAAGTTGAAAACAAAAAGTACTTACATTTGCTCGATCTCAAACGGTCCAAGCCAGCGGGGTTTGAGCTTGGAAAAATCCTGTCCTTGGAGTTTGATGTTCACCGAGCTTAGTAGGACGCGATTGCCAGCGTTGAACACGTCATCACTGTGATGTCGGTTCGCTACTCGCTTCATGGCTGCTTATGTCTTTGTGAGGGTCTGTTGTATTTCCTTCCAAATACTAGAGGAATCCTGTCGGTGGATGTCAATTGCGGGAATTTTTTTCTGGCATTGAAGTCCTGCCTCTGTGGAAGGAAGTTTTCCATAGACCACCTCAAACAGAAATGTACCCGTTACAATGGAAGTTACGGAGTTGTATGCAAGTCGACAGTTTTGCCGCCCATTCAATGCCATGTGGTTTGCATAAAATGGAGAGAACCTGTTCGAGCATCTGATTGGTCCACTCAATTTTCCCGTCATTTTACGGATGGAACATCGTCGATAGCTGGATCAGAGTACCATAATGCATCATCAATTCGTGCCAAGAATAGCTAGTGAAGCCAAAGTCTCTGTCGCTGATGATGGTGCATAGCACACCTTGTAGCCGCACCATCTGATTTAGAAATAGTAGTGTTGCTCTCTTTGACATGACAATGGTCATTTTTGGGATGAAGTGCAATAGTTTTAAAAATCTGTCCACCACCATGACGATGGCATCATAGCCCTCAAGAGTGGTGGGCAATGCTGCTACAAAGTCCATGTTGATGTCGACTCACAACTCTATTGGAGCAGGAAGAGGTTGGAGTAGTTCCGGTGGCCTCGTGGGACAAGATTTTTTCCGCTGACAGGTGTCACACAATTTACAAAAGGCCAACATGTCCGTTTGCAATTTGTCCCCGAATTAATACACTGCCAACTTCTTAAGCGTCTCGTACTTGCTGAAGTGTCCACCTGGATCGGTGTTGTAGCACTCCTCTAATAACATTCACTGTAGTGATTTGATCAATGGTACAAAGACCTGGCGAGTGAATCGTTGTTGCAAGTAGGGATCTTCAAACCAGAACTTGGTCTTGTCATACCCGCCAAACTCCTCGTAACATTTCGTAAACAGCCTCGTGAGGTACAAATCTTGTTCGACGAGTAGTCTATTGATCTTGGCCATCAAGTCTGGTTGCCTGCTTAGAGCATCCGCATGATTTGTTTTTCCAGGTCATTACTTAAAGGAAATCCATCCATTGAAGATGTTGGCAGCTCAGACTTGGCCAAGTCTTGAGATATTTTAGTACATGATGGCCGGTGTGGATGATGCATCCAAGTAGGCCGGCATTCCAAGTAGTACCGCCATGTTCTTAACGCGTGTACGATAGCAAGTATCTCCGTCTTGTACAGTGCATGGTTAAGTTTTGGTCTGCAAACGTGTTGCATAATATGTGCAACCAGTTAATCTCCACTGTCGTTGTCTTGGAGGAGAACGGCTCCAATTGCTCGATCAAATGCGTCGGTGGCCATGAAGTAGTCCACCATCAAATCTGCCAATGGTAGGGCTAACTTTGAGATCAAAGCGTTTCTTAAACACTTCTTGTTTGTTGTCTTCCCAGGTCAAGTCATTGGTTTGTCGGATTAGATCAGATATAGGCACTGATACCAGGGTGTAGTCCTTTATAAATCAATGGTAGTAACTGCAAAATCCTAAAAATACTCGTAAGCAGAAAATGTTGGTCGGTGTTGGCCAACCAACGACTGCCTCCACCCTTTTTGGGTCCATGATAATCTGTCCACCGCTGATGATGTTTCCCATAAAATTGATTGAACCATGACCAAACTCGTTGCTTAAGAGTTTTTCTTTAAATTTATCTCTTAGCAGAACTTCATGCTTTTTGAAAATGTCCATTGTGCTCCTCCGAGATACGGATGTACACTACAATGTCTCGAGATCTATGATGATGGAGTCATTGAGGTACGCGTACAAAACATTGTTCATTGTACCATGAACGTGTCAGGGGTATTCATGAATCCAAATGGAATAACAGTGAATCTGAACTGTCCATTACTGATGCAAAACACCATCTTCTTGATGTCCTTATCAGATGCACAGATCTGATAATAGCTGTTGCATTGCTCACTATAGTTGAAAATTCGTGCCTTGAAGATTTGGTCAAAAATATCATCTGCTTGAAGAAGAGGGTATCGGCTCTTGATGGTGATGTGGTTCAACGCTCGGTAGTCTGTCCACATCCACATCTCTATGGTTTTATTTTTTGTGAAAGGTA